>JAODAL010011257.1:0-100859 GCA_025379985.1 Phyllomedusa bahiana | reverse complement strand
TTTAACCCGTCTTGTATTAATGAGAAGACTACTGAAAATCTTGACTACAGAACAGAAAGTGTCAGACTAGTACTAGGCCTAGTGGCCAAAGTGAAAATTGGAGGACTTAAAAATGTAAAAAAAATATTGAAAGTGATATGGAAACTTTAAAAAAACACAGAAATTCTTAAAAGATGTGTTTAACATAAAAACAGCAGACAATGACAATAAGTTATTTTTTGTTGACATAATGCCTTTAAATTAGTAATACATTTTGGTTGGTGCACTCCTTGTTTATTTGTGAAAAATATCAAAATTTCTTAAAAATGTAGAAACATTTGGCATTTTAAAAAAGTTCAAAAATGTCTTTGGGTGAGGCAGCTAGTTATACCACACAAATTTTTTTTAACCCTAGCATCTACCATATGTTTACTTTATGTTGGCATCATTTTTTATGTCTTTTATTTTTTTTACCACATAATGCGGCTCATTGTCAAGAAAATTTGCAACACTTTTGCAAATTTGCAAAATTTTGTTAGGGACCATTCCAGTTATGGCGTGACTTTGAAAAGTGTGTATATTAAATGCCCCCTTAAATAACTTCTAAGAAACTGCACTCCTTGAAGTATTTAACTTTCATTAGGCAGTTTGGTAACCCTTGATGTGTTTCACAGAAGTTAAAGCAAAGTGGAGGTGAAATTTGCAAAAAAAAAATTAGAATTTCAGTTTTAATCCATTACTTACTAGAACACTTTAGATGTTACAAAGAAAATGCAACTCAACATCGATTTTCTGAATTCTGCTATTTTTAAAGATATCCTTTGTGGCCAAGTGGCTATTTGATTTCAACCACAACCCTCATAATAGCAAGAGCCCGTGCTGGAGTTTGTGGTCTCATTTTCATTAGGATTTTCTTTTGGCACCATTTTACGTTTCTGGACACCTTGAAGGTGTTAAAACTTAATAAACACCCCTAAAAAGACCTCATTTTTGAAACAACACTCTTTAAAGAATATATCCATGGGTGTAGTGAATATACCCCACAGTTGTTTCACCTATTTATTTAGAATTAGGCTGTGAAAATGGAAAATTTTAGCTAAAAATGTTTCCTTTTTACAAGGAATTCAGAAAAAAAAAATGATTGTGCAATTTCTCAACTACGGGTGTATTGTGCACTTTGGACCCACAGGTGTTCCACAGTTTTTTTTAGCACTGGGCTGTAAAAGGTGGGAGAAAAGAAAACACACACAATTCAATCATTGTTTTTTTTTATTTTGGTATTTTTACGCGTTAAGGCAGTAATTACATTTATTTTTACCGCGGGCCCCAAATTAAGGATCCCCTTTTTATTGTTTTTAGGTTTTACATGATAAAAACTATTTTAAAAGGGAAATTAATTTTGTTCAGAATGTTGAAAACCCATAACTTTTTTTTTTTTTTTCGTTACGAGTGTTTAGGAGTTTGTTTTGATTTTGGTCAATAAAAAATTAAGTATACCAATTTTTTTTTTTTTAGTTGTACATTTTTAAAAAAAAGTGGTTTTTTTGGGAAACAATTTTTATGTTTGCTATTTTTTACCCAAAACTTTTTTCTGAAATAAAGGGGTAAGAAAACTTTTTTTTTATACATGAGAACCAACTTTTTGACCCCTTTTTTACCCCATTAATGTGTTGAATGAATCAAAAACAAAAAAAAAATCAAAAAGTAATTTTTTTTTTTTAGGGTGTTATGGGGGGTAAATAAAAAACCCGTTTATAGCCAAGGTCGTTGCCAGGCTTAACAAAAAAATGTAGTTTGTTTTAATTTTTTCTTTTTTGGGCGATGCCCGCTTGTAAGGGGAAAAACGGTTGGTGTCAGCTTTACTTTTGTTTGGTTTTTTTCCCTTATTTTTTTTTTAAAAGGGTTTTTTGTGGATTTTACTTTTCCCCATTGTCTCAGTGATCTTCCAGAAACTATTACAATAAGAAAACATTAAATTTTTGTCAGTGTGCCCCTTTTTGGGTTTGGGGTTGCTTTTGAACTATCCCAAGAGGATGCCTATGTGAGTTATTTTTCATGGAAAAAAGGAGGTTGAAAGACTTGGCAAAACAAAAATTGGAGCATTGGGGGAAAATATTAGATGATTATTATTTCCAAAAAAAGGGTTTTTTCAAAAACATTTAACATATCCTAAGAAGGATGTGAAGTGGCTCTGTGTGTGCCAAAAAAGGTTTTTTTTTTAGACATGTTTTTATTGATTTTTTTCATGGTAAAACAAAAATACGAAAAATGAAACATACATATTTTAGAGACATATGAACGACATAATAAAGTACATTTTTTACATTCTAGATCTGTTTTCTTTTTAAAAAATTTTTATGTGTAATCTTGAATGGGGAAATAAACAAAAGTCTAAATCAAGTGGGTTGGGGCAATTACAGATCCCGAAAATCGAGCACAAAGTCCCGTAAGGGCCTGCCCAAAATACATGAAAAGGAACCCTAGAAAAAAACAAAATTTTTTAATTTCAAAACCAAGTAAAGATAAAGTGAAAACCCAAAATTAAAAATTTTTCACCGAACTACACTAAGGGGGGCATGTATGAAAATCGGCGGTCGAAGCCCCTGTTTTCCTTTTTTTTCCTTAAAACTGGCCGATGTAGTTGCGGAAGTGAGTATACATGCAGGGGAAAATTCGACGCCCCTTTACAGACGACCGCATTGAAAAAGGGGGGGCTGAGGGGCTTAATGGCCCCACTTTGGATCCGCATTTTACATTCGGGTTTTCGAATGTAGTGGTCCCCCCCCAGAAAGCCCCCGATGCGCCTAAACATAGGGGATGGTCCCACAGGAGGGCACAGAGGGCACATTATACACCCGAAAAAATTGGCGAAAACGCCCGATCATAAAGTCCCCCCCAAAAACCTATATTTAATTTTAAGGTTTTTAGAAAGTGGGTTTATAGAAATAGGTTTTTAAAAAGTGGGTTTTAAGGTAAGTGTGTTAAATAAAAGTAAATTTTTTGGCTTTATAACTGGAGGAGTTTAATTTGTTATGGCAAAAAAAAAATATAGTTATTAAAAGTCACTCTTTGTTCTCTTACTAGATTCACATATTTTTGAGACTACCCACACTAAGTAGGGCGAAAAACACATGGAAATCTCCAAAGAAGCATTTTATGCTATCTACAATATATGAAAAAAACTGAGATTCTTAGTTCGCATGTTTTTGGCCAAAAAATGCTCAAGCCACCCCCGGCTTACAACGGGATCTCAGGCGGGTGGTTATATCAATGCACTATGCTTTGTAAGGTTGGTGCTTTATTTTATTTTTCTCTCTGCATTTTGGAGGCCGTTTGGCACAGTGAGAGGTCTGAAGTTGACCCTTGTGAGAGATAAGATAGAGTAGGACCACCCGCCTGAGATCCCGTTGTAAGTAGAGATGGGCGAATTTCTCAAAAATTAGATTCGGTCACTTCGCCGAATTTTCCGACAAAATTCGTTTCGGTCCGAATTACTTCGGCAAGAATCGCGTTAAAAAACAGCTATTTTCCCGGCTGCACAGAGCCTGAGGCTGCTGTAGAACTTTGTGATGCTTAAATTGCAGAGGAGCTTTGGTTTGGTCTTCATACAATGTTGTGTTTTAGTATGACACGCAGATGACTGCCATCACTCTTAGAATCACTTCACTATAAAATTCCCATGGCACGTAAGAGGGCAAAACAGACCAAAAAACTCAAGCGGGAATGTAGCCTGATAAAGTCATTTCCAGCGATGGCTGGAAAAAAACAAGCTGAGAGCTCAGGTGGCAACATCAGTGACAGAGTGTGGAGTGGGCGGCGGCAGCCCCAGCGCATGAGGTCAGACAGTGGCACAATGACAGTCTCTAGGTGTCAAAAAAAGGACTAGGCCACAGACTGGCACAAAGACACAGTGTGGAGGTCACGGCGGCAGCAGCAGCATGAGGTCAGACAGGGCACAATGCATTCTGGGGGGGGGCAAAACAGGACTGGGCCCAAGAGTGGCAAAAATGACACTTTGGGGGAGTACGGCGAAATGAGGGGGGCAGTGGCACAATGACATTCTGGAGGGGGCAAAAAAGGAGTAGAACAGGTGACAATGACACAGTGAGGAGGACGACGCAGCACAGCATGAGGTCAGACGGGGCCAATGAATTCTGGAGGTGGCAAAAAAAGGATACCCACAGAGGGCACAATGACACAGTGTGCGGGTCACGGCAGAGCCACGCAGAAGAGGTAGACAGTGGACTGACTTCGGGAGGTCCAAAAAAGGATTAGGCCACAGAGTGGAAAAATGACAGGGTGGAGGTCCGGTCGCCATGAGGTTTGGCAGGGGCACAATGACATTTGGAGGGGGGAAAAACTAGTAGGCAAGAGTTTGGACAAGAACAGATGGGGGCCGGCCCAGCAGCATGGGGGTCAGACGTGGACAATGACCCCGGTGGGGGCACGCAGCAGGATGAGTAAGGCAGTGGACAAGTTTTGGAGTGACAAAAGTAGTAGGCACGAGTGACAATGAACAGTGTGGAGGGCAGGAGCAGAGATGAAGTAGACAGTGGCCAAAATGCACATGTGGGGGGCACAGCAGATGGGTCAGGCAGGGGGCACAAAAATTTTGGAGGTGGCAAAACAGTAGTAGGCACGGGTGGCACAATACAGAGAGTAAAGGGTCACAGCAGAGCCGCATGGGTAGGAGGGCACAATAAACCAGTGTAAAAGGGTCACGGCGCGCAGCATGAGGTCGGGAGTGGCACAATGACACAGTGGGAGGGCAGGGCAGCGCAGCATGAGGTCATACAATGGCACAAGGACATTCTGGGGGTGCAAAAAGGAGGGGCCACAAAAAGTGGAAAATGACACAGGGGGGAGGTCACGGCGCAGCCACAGAGCAGCATGGGGTGACAGTGGCACAATGAATTCTGGAGGTGGCAAAACAGTAGGGCCAAGAGGCACAATGACAAAGAGTGAAGGTCACGAAACCCCGTGAGGTCAGAGAGGGAAGCCGGGTGTAAAGGTGACACCGCTGTGCCTAAAATGGGTATGGGGAGCGTACTTGTGGGGTGAATGGTGGTGGTGGGGGGAGGGGAGGGGGGGAAATTGGCCGGAGCCGCGTTTGACAAAGGGGGAAAAAGCGGCTTTCCCCTGTAAGTTTTTGGGTGTCCCTTTGAGCAGGAAGCACTTCCCCCGGGGGGTGAAAAAGGAAAATTTGTACTGGCTTGATTTGTTACAGCTCCACAGTCCGCGAAACCATAAATTTTGGAAAAAAGGGTAAGCTAAAGGAGGGGGCCCCACCTTTTTTTCTAATTTTTATGAAGTGGGTATGGGTTTAAAAAGGAAAATTTCGGTTAAAACTCCATCTGGTGGCAAAGCCATTAGTTCTTAAAAAACCGGTGGGGAGTCCCCCTTTTGGAAAAGGGGGGGGATGCAGTCCAAAATTGGGAAAGGGGAAAACCCCCGGTTTAGGTTTGCCCTTAGGGGGTTGGAGATACTGTTTTTTTTCCCAATCCCCTGTTGAAGATGTGGGTTGAGTAGCGAGGAGGGGGAGCTTGGCCGGGAGATGATGTCAAAGGAAACGCCCCCTTCTGCAGAGGTGGTGGACCCTTTGCCCTGGCTGAAGGGTTCGTCCACGGGGCCTTGCTATGTTGTGGGGGCGGCAGGATGGACCCCCAAATTTTGACCCAATTTCCCCCAGGCCCCCGGAGGGTGATGCTGCATGTGTTGACCCCGGGGCCCCATGGTCCCAAAATTTAGCCCCTGGCCACGCTTCACTTTCTGCCCCAAATTTCCCATTTCCTTTATTCGGCCCTTTGGTTTTGAAACCCGAACCCCCCAAAACCCCCGGGGTATCGGATTTTACCGGCAAAGCTCCGCACTGAGTGACTACTACCACCGCTGCCTCGCTGAACCCCTGTGCCGCTACTTTCTTGAACCTGCGAAGCGGGTTTCTTATCCCGTGGCCGCTTGGCTCCCGACTCAAAACTGCTGTCCCTGCTGACTCACGGCCACACAACCCACTTGCTGGCTGCGCCGCTGCCTGACGCGCAAGCTGACACCCTCTTCTCCTGACGATGATGAAGCCCTTGCCTCACCCGGCTCCCAAGTGCGGTCGGCTACATCATCATCTATTTGTGTTTCATCGTCACTGCTGTCCTCATCACCGATGTTGGTATGCAGAGGCTGACCTCTCACAACATGACCTCCCATGCCACTCTCAACATCTCTACTTTGACGCCTACTGCAAGAAGCAGGGGATATTGGCCCAATTTCTTTGCTGCTAAGTAGCTGCTGACTGCCCTCCTCAAATTGTTCATCCTCGCTATATAGTGGCGCTGAGCCCAGACCACATAGTAAATCTCTGGCTGAGGGAACAGGATGGGACAGAGGCGGGTTGAGGACAGGTGAGGGCTGCTGACCTGACCTGACCTGCTCCCGGGCCATACCAACTAAGGGTTGTGTCTGACATTCCCACAGACTCTTGGCTGGGGTTGTCAGATGTCATCTGGGAGGAAGTAGATGACCTAGTCAACCAATCAAGAACCCTTGGGTTGCTAGTTTAGAAACAGGCCGCTAGAAGACAGCGGCAGTTGTGGCCTCACCGAGTGACCCCTGCTGCGACATTCCCTTGCTGTGCTGCGACCCGGGCCTGCTTCAGGAATGTTTCGCGTCAATTGACGCTTCCTCAGGGGGACACGTACGTTGGGGTGGGTGTTGGATAGGGTGAACTACTGGTAAGAAATACTGTTACCTTTTTGTGCAAATCTCTGTTTCCCTTGGCTTGTTGGCTGCATATTTACCTATATGCCTTCTTTATTGTCCTTGGGAACGCTGCCTACTGTTTGTAATTGGTAATGCAACTTTAGCTTTACTATGGTAACAATACGCACATTCTTCTTGCCTGTATTTTCACCCTGTCCACCCATATCTTTCTTGGATCTCTATGGACATATAAATAATTTACACTACTGTCTTTTAATATTTGTAAAAAAATAAAAGTATTTTTATATCCTATACTCTCAGTCTTGCTTCAGTTTCATACCTTCCCTAATCAGTACAGTGAGAGCGGTATGAGCCTTTCAGCGTCGCGCCCGGACTTATATAGTGCGGTGACGTCACAGAATCCCGCCGGTCTCTGATTGGCTTCATCTCTGCATATGTCATGTAGGCTATGCCCTTCTTCCTCACAGAGTTCTTTGCCCCATGTAATGCCATGTGCTCGCAGCCATTTTATCAATCAAAAGCACACTTCGTTCACGCAAAGTACCCCAAAGTTCGACTTCGTTCCGAACCGACGTTTTCCTGAAATTCTGAATGAATGCCACTTCATTAGAATCGATTCGCCCATTTCTAGTTGTAAGCCGGGGGTGGCTTGAGCATTTTTTGGCCAAAAACCTGCGAACTAAGAATCTCAAAGGTTTTTTACCCACACTAAGTAGACACGGAGTTAAAAAAACAAACCAAGAGTTAAAGTATTCAGCCTTACACTGAGATCTCCAGGGCCATACGGCTTATGCACATTTCAGTGAATCAAAATTATCCAAGAAAGCACCCTTCTCGTCTCCCATCATCTCATAGCCGCCATTTTCTAAACATTCCTCACAATTCTCCCTCCAAGTACCACTTGGTGAACCTAAGGGGGGGGAGGGGGGTAACCAAGAATCTGATTTCCTCCTTGTCCAAAAAGTTGTAAATAAAAATATTCCACTTATAAAAGGATTTCTCCGTCTTTGAAGTCTTGGCTAACTCCACTTCGGCACTTTCCATTTCCAGGAATTTTTTTTACTACAGAATTAATCTCAGAGACTCCTGGCAGCTGGGAGTCTAGCCAACAAAATGTTTTTTATGTAATAAATCATATGTACCACAAAATTCTGTTACAAAATATGTCAAAAAGAAAAACTCTCATATGAGTGATTCAATGGAAAATGTGTTCTCATACACTGCAATGGATTTGATGTGCCCCCAGTTCTCCAACAGAATAAAAGAAAATTTCTTTTTCCAAAAAAACAATTACAACAGTGGGGGCAATTTTTTAAATAAAACAGGGTCTTTACACGGACAACACAAATAGCGGGGTCATATCTCGGGGCTCTCCTCCATGGTATTTTCCCATGAAAAAAAATGAGAGAAGCCCCCAAAAGGGCCCCGGGAAAGTCAATGCTGAAAACCAATACCTGAGTTTTCTTTGATTTTTATTTTTGCAGAGTTCTGGAGACTTTAAGGGAAATTTTAGGGGAAATTTGGGTTAAAAACGGGGTACTTTCTGGCCAAGAAAAGCCCAAAGCCCACTGAGTTTAAACATGACTTTCCCAATCCAAAAGGGCCAAAATGTTTCTGGTTATAAGTTTCGTGCTGAATGACATAAAAGTACATAAACCCCAGTGCCCCTGGCAACAATACATTTTCGAGAGGAGAGAGGAGAAAAGAGAGAGGGGAGAGATGAGAAGGGGGCAACTGCTTTGGTAGAAACCCAGGTACATTTTTAAAATCCCATGTTTTTTAAAAACCCTTCTGTTTTCCTTTAAAAACATAAAAAAAACAGATTTGGGTGACATCACCTTCCCCCACAATGAAACCCTTTTTGGAGTGCTTTTTAAAAAATTCCCACTGAAAAAATAAAAAAAAGTGAAAAGAAAAAAAAACCCACAAAAAAAAAAAAACAACGTACATCCCCCCTTTTCCCCCTTTACAAATAAAAATTTGGGGGGGGAAAAAAAATATCAAAAATTTAAAAGTCCCCAAATTAATTTTGGTTTTTTATTGCCATGTCCCGTAACGGCCCCCCCCAATAAATATGTCACAAAAAAATTAAACCCCGTTTTGGTGAAAAACACCAAAAAAAAAAAAACAAATTTAATTTTTTTCCATCCCCCAAAAAAACCCACCCCCATAAAATTTAAAAAAAATGTTTCAAAAACCCCCAAATTTAAACCCCCAATTCCCAAAATTAAAAATTCCCCACCACCCCAAAAAACCCCGCCCCCCCAGCTTAAAAACCCCAAACCTAAAAAGTTTTAAAAAACCCCCCCCCCGGCACAAATTTTTTACCCCTTTTAAAAAACCCCCCTTTTTTAAAAACCCCCAAAAATAAAAAAAAAAAATTTATAAAAGGGACCCCCAAAAATTATCAACCGAATTTAAAAGCCCAACCCCCCTTCCCTAATTTCTCATTACCCCTTTAAAAAAAAAAAAAACCCCCCAATTCTAAAAATTTTTTCCACCCTCCCTTCCAAAACCCCGGAAAAACCTTGTCCCCCAAAAAAATTAAAACCAAAAAAGCAAAACCATCAAAAAAAACCCAAGCCCCCCCACAGAAACCCTACATGCAAAATAAAAAATTTAATAAAACTAAAAAAAAGGCAAAACCCCAAAAACATTTTTTCCCTTTTTTAAAAAAAAGGGGTTTTTATTGGTAAAAAGCAAAAAAAACAAAAAAAATAAAAAATTTTGGAAACACTTTAATCAATCGCCCTTTCTGATTAAAACAAGCATGTAAATTTAAAACATCCCGCAAGAAATTTTTCCTTGTTAAAATATAATTTTTAAATTCAATATATCTAAAAAAACCCAACCTGGCCCCTTTTGTAATTACCAGCATAACACTCAAAAGTGCAACACCCGGGCCCCAAAACAAAAAAGCGGGTCATCCCCTTTAAAAGGGGGGGGCTCCGCCTATCTGAAGATAAGATAACTATATACAATATGCTAAAATATGTCCCCAGCACTCTCGAGCTTTTCTCCCAAAAACCCGGGGTTCATCGGGGGATTATAATGAAAACTTTTTGCAAAACCCAAAAAATGTAAAAGCATTAAAAAAATTAAACTTGTTAGGGGCAAAAAGGGATAGAAATTAGATACTTAGTTAGTTCTTTGGGGATTTTAAAAGATGGGCCCAAATTCACAGGAACATACTGGTATGTTGGCACCCAAAAAATGAAGGAGGCTTTTTTAATTTTCTATGCTCCTTTTATATTATTCAACCCCCGGGGCCACTTTTTTGGAACCCCAAATCAAGAAAGGTTGGCCCCCCTTTTTGCCCCAGAACCCCCTCAATTCTTCGTGGCCATAGTTTCCCCAAGGTTTTTGCAACGATGCTAAATTTGGGTTCCCCAAGGGGCCCCAAAGAGTCCCAAAAAAAATTTTCCCCCACCCCCGGGAACCCACCCACCAGCCGGGAACCGTTGACACAAGGCAGGATGACCCATGCTTTCTGTTTTTTGACCCAAAAATTCTGACCCTCCCAGGGAAATGGGCACCCAAAAAAATCGAGACTCATCAGCCCAGGCAACATTTTTCCAATCTTCTACGGGTTCCAATTTCGATGAGTTTGGGGAAAATTTGGAGCCAATTTTCCTTTTATTAGCTGAAAGGAGGGGCCCCCGGGGGTGGTCTTCTATTGTGTAGCCCATCTGCCTAAAAGTTCGCCTTTACTGTGGGGTTCAGAGATGCTCTTCTGCCTACCTTTGGTTGTAACGGGGGGGCTATTTGAGTCACTGTTGCCTTTCTTTTCACTCGAACCATTCTGCCCATTCTCCTTTGCCCCCTTGGTATCAAAAAGGGCATTTCCCCCCACAGGATTTCCGCTCACTGGATTTTTTTTCCCTTTTTCGGCCCCATTCTCGGTAAACCCAAAGAAAAGGTTGTGCGTAAAAAACCCCAGGGACAAGTTTCTAAAATTACCCCAGACCAGCCCTTCTGGAAACCAAAAACCCATGCCACTTTAAAAGGGCACTAAAATCCCCTTTTTCCCCCCTCATTTTAATTTGGTTTTGAGGGTTTTTTCCCCTTGGGGGGGGGGGTTTGGGTTCCCCTTTTGTTTTTTTACAATTGGGCCTAAACCCCAATGAGGCCCGCCCCATTTATTGGCTGATTGAAATTAAATTTTGTTAATTGGGAGGCAATTTGGACGGGTTCCCTTTTTTTTAAAAGATGGCCCGGTGAGGGGGGGAACAACCCTTTGTTAAAGGGGAAGGGGGGGAAAGGGGGTTTAGAAAAAATGGTTTTGCCCGATTTTTTTCGCCGGGAAATTTCCGAAAAATTTGTTTTTTCGGTACGAATACTTTAAAAACAGCTATTTCCTGGCTGAAACAGAGCCTGTGGGGGTGCTGTAGAACATTGGGCCAGTTTAAAAAATATGCAGAGGGAAAAATTTGGTTTTTGGTCTTCTTTACAATGCGTGTTTTTAGTAGACACCAAATGACTGCCGCCGCTATTAGAACGCTTCACTCAAAAATTTCCCGGTGGGAACTTACGGGGCAAAACGCCAAAAAAAACTAAAAGCAGGAATGCGCCGGAAAAATGCCCATGGCAGCGCCAGCTGGAAAAAAAAAAGCTGAAGGCTAAAAACCAAACCATAGAAACCCAAAGAACAAAAGTAGTAGGTTACTGGAGCCGTACAATAAAAAACAGCACAGTGGGGGGACGTCCAGCGGGGGTCCCCCATGAGGCCCGAGCTTTTAAACCGTAAAAAAAAAATACAACCCGAAAAAGGCCCCCCCGAAGGGGAGAAAGGGAAGAGTGGGGGCAGTAATGTTGGGGTTGACGTCTTGATCATTTTGCCCCTTCCCTTTTTTCATCCGTCAGTGTCCGTTTCAATCAGTCAAAAAAACCAAATCAGTTTTGCAAAGCCCAAAAAACAAAGGGTTGATCCAAAAAAAGAGATACCAGAAAATTGGGAAAATTTGCATGTTTCTGTGTTCTGTATGCACTCCTGTTTTTGGTAGCCCAAACCTGACCCCCTTCCCATGCCTTCTGACAGGTGAAAAAAAGGGGGAAAACAAAACTTTGTGGAAACGGGTCATAGATTTGGTGAGGGGGGAAACCCAGCAAAAGGGAAAACCCAACAGGGTTTTCCCAGTGAGCAGTGGTCATTTTGGCAGAAAGCTTGATAGGCCAAAGTGGCACAAGGGACAAATTCGGGATTTGGCAGCAACATCGGGGAGCCCACAAAGGGCACAATACAGAGGGGGGAGGCCCAGGGCGGAGCCACAGCAGAAAGAAAGAGGTCAAAAGATGGCAAAATTTGGGGACATTGTGAGGTCACAGCAGCAGCCTAGCTCCCATGGGTAGACAGTGGCACATTAACATTTGGAGGTGGCAAAAATAGAAGAGGCCACAGATTGGCCAATGACAGAGTGTGTAGGCCCCGGCAGCAAACCAACAGCCCGCCCTGAGGTCAGACAGGGGACAATGACACCGTGTGGAGGTGGGTGGCAAAACCATCCCTGGGGTTTAAATGGTGGTAGGCAGATGGGGGAAATGGCGCAAAATGTGTGGCCCCAGGGGAGTGGGCTGCCCTCAGAATATTGGGGAGGTAGTTTGAAACCCCGACCCAATTTTTCACAGTTTGGGTTTAGACCCTCATGGGTGATGTAGCTGACGCCTTAAAGGGTTGGGGTGCGGAAATCCTGGCCCATCCCGCGGATCTTCTAACTGGGTTTGGGAAAGTGCCCCGTCCAAAATAGGCCCACGACCCCTTGGTTGGGTCTGCTACAGGTCCTCTGCCTTTGGGGGTTTTCCCCCCCTCACTAGCTGGTTTAAAGGAAACTGCTCAACAGCGATTCCATAATTTTGGTTGCCCGCCCATTGGAGCCGGTAAAATGCTCCACCCCCCCCCTTTTCCCCCAGCAGCCGCGGGGAGTGGACGTGAAGCGCTGAGGAACCCCCCCCGGGCCCGACCTGTCCCGAGATTTGGGCGATGCCCCACATAAGGGAGCGGCCAAATTTTCTACAGAGAATTTTTCCCCATAGTATTTGAGCTTTTCCTCCCTCTCAGCAGGGGGAAAAAGGTTTCCCCTTTTTTAAACCCGGGGGAGGGTCCAATGGTGAAGAGCCAGAAGGGGTGACTTTTCGGCTGTCACTACCAGGCAAAACAGCGCCCCGGGGGCCATCTGCCCCAAGTGAAACCCCAGGAAAATTTAAATGCCCTCCCTCTCCCCCTTTTATACTGTCACTATTTCTTTCGGGTCATCTGCCCCATCTTCTTCATCTCCATTTTACCCCCTTCCAGCTTTCTCCCGCTCCTTGCTCCTGTTTACCTGGGTAGAAAAACCACTAAAATTACTAGAAAAATGCTTGTGCACCATGTCCTCCCCCTCCAGTTCAGTCCCCACCGGACTCATGTGGCCGCGAGATGTAGTGCCGCGTCTCCATCCCCTGCCCAGGGCAGATTTTTTCAGCATTTTTTCCAGGAAAATGAAGCAGTTTAAAGACGTTATTCATCCCGAAATCCTGGCGACTGACAAAAATAAAGTCACCTCCTCAAATGGCCTCAGAAACTGCAGGGGTCCCCGTATGACTGCCACTGGCTGCATCCAAAAATTACAAGGGGATAAATCCGTCCGCCAGGGTCATCAAAAAAAACGTTAAAAGGCCTTTCTCTGTTCATTAAAAGTCGGTCCAACTTTGCAGGCTGGAAAATTTCCCAAAAGGTGGAAAAAATCGCATATAAGCTTTTGTTGGGGAGGCCCTTCTGCCCGCGGGAAACCCAGGTTGGTGGTTTCCTACTTTGTAGGAATGGGAAGTGCATTTCCCAGTTTGCTACCATTTTCAAAAAGGTTTTTGAAGATCGGTGGAAAACTTCAGGGAAACCTTTTTACAACCAGATTGAAAAACGTGCGCCATGCTTTATGCATGGACCATCCCGTCGGTGCGTGCGGACACCATGTTTTCCCCCCATTTTTTCCGTTTACCATGGTTCCCAAATTTTAAGTTGGCGCGGAGAAAGCCACACATCAATTTCTTGCTGCAAGCCGGAAACCCGTTTCCCCCCCTGTGTGACCGTTCGCCGAGGGAAGCCGGTTTTAGAACTGCGTGACACCCCTGTGCCCTACACATGTGGTAAAATGGAAAAGGGACTTTGGAAGCTGAGATGTTGGTGGTGGGGTGGTGGTGGGGGGAGCGGACATTGGGGCAAGGCAGCAGTTTTACAATGTTTAGGAAAAGGGCGTCCCCTGTTAAGTTGTTGGGGGGGCTGTGCAAGGGAAAACCATTTTTTAAAAAACCCAAAAAGACAGCAAGGATTCTTTATCCATTTTCTTTTAATGCAAACAAAATTCCCCTATCCCTCAAAAAACTAGGGTTTTCCCTGAAGATGAAGAAAAAAATAGGGAAACACATTTACCCCAGTGGGCCATAAAAAGGGCATGTATGGCCCGACCGTAGTTACAGCTCCACACGTCTGCCCCTGCCGGGGCCCCCTTGGAAAAACAAAAAGATAAGCTCAGGGACTGGCCCACCTTCTGTTATACATATTTTTTGAAGGGGGCCCGGTAAATGCCTTTTTTTTGGTAAAAAAATTATGGCTTGGAAATCTCCACCTTGGGCCGGGGGCCGGCCCTTAAATTTTTGAATGGTGCAGGGGGTCCACCATTTGGAAAGGGGGAGGGCTGCAGTACTGCAACTTGGACAGGACATGGCATTTCTGCCCCTTTGGGTAGTTGGGCGAAAAGGGTTTTCTCTTTGCAAAACGCCCGTTAAACCCCTGCTGGGGCCCCGAGTAGCAAGGGGCAAGAGGTCAGGACCGGGGGAAGATGGGAAAAAAGAAAAAGCTCCCTTTTGCAGAGGTGGTGGGGGGGCCTTTACTGGCTGCAAAAGGCATTATGCCCTGGGGGTTGTTTGCTGCTGCGCCGGCAGGATGGACCACCACATCTGAGCACGGTTCTCCCAGGCCACCGGATGTGGACGCTGCATGTGTTGACGAAAGGGGCCCTGGTGCCAACGTTTGGGTCCCCGGCCACGTTTTCTTTCTGCCCCCCAGATTCAAAATATACCCAATTTTTGGGTCCTCCGGTGCTTTGCAAAGAAAATGCCACACCGCCGAGTTGCTTTTTTTTTTCCGCCAAAAGGGTCTGCACTAAGTGACTAATACCACCGCTGCCTCGCTGAAACCCCCGTACCCCGGACTTTCTTGGAACCGCGAAGCGGGTTTTCTACCCCGTGGCTGTTGGGTCCTGCACTGCACTTCCCTGCTGACTCACGGGGCCCCAAATAACCCCCTTGCTGGCTGTGCCGCTGCCCCGAGGGCAAGCTGACGCCCTTTCTTTGAGAAGGGAAGCCTTTGCTTTACCCCGGGTCCTAAAGTTCAGTCGGGGTTTCCTCATCATCGATTATTGTTTTATCTTCACTGCTGTTTCCCCCAACCGGGCCTTTGGGATGCAAAAGGCTGACCCCTCACTACCCTGACCTCCCATGCCACCTCCACCTCTATACCTGAATTGCCCCAAATGCAAGAAGCAGGGGATATTTGGCCCCTTTCTTGCTGGCCAAGGGAGCGCTGGGCGTCCCCCCTTTAAATTGTTCAAACCTCGCTGTTTTAGTGGTGTTTAGCCCGGAACCACATCGTAGATCTCTGGGTGAGGGAAATGGGTGAGACAGAGGCGGGTTGAGGACATTTAAAAGGGCCCCTGACCCCTTCCCCGGGCCCTGCCAAATAAAGGGGTTTTGTCTGAAAGTTCCCACACCCCTTGGTGGGGGTTTTCAGAGTCAAAATTTGGGGGGGGAATGGACTAGTCAACCAATAAAGGGCCCTTTGGGGTTTCTGGTCAACCACGGCCACTAAAATGACACCGGAAAATTCGGGCCCACCCGGGGTGACCCTTTCTGGACTTCCCCTTACTTTTGCTGCGACCTGGGGCCGCTCCAGGAATTTTTGTGCCACTGCCACTCGCATGTGAAGAGCCTGCCTCCTCTCTGTCTGACATACTGTTTGTTCAAAGATTTACAGACTCTGTTTAACCCCTTAACGACTGCGCACCATCTTTTGGCATCAGCTGCAGCGATGTCTTTTGGCGTTGCTGCAGACTCCAGGGTTTGCGGCACCTGGCACCGCAGCTGAGCTTGGATCGTGGCTGTACTACACAACCCTGATCGCAGCTGCGCTGGGATCGGGGCTGTACTACACAGCCCAGATCCCAGAGCATCTCCTGCAAGCACCGGGAAGCGGAGGAAACTTCCGCAACCCGGTGCGTTAACCCTTTGATTGCGGCGGTGCGTTACCGCAGCGCAATCAAAAGGTTCCCTCTCGTTAGGTTGATCAGAACACCCGTGGACCCAACAGAACCCGGGGAACAGCTGCACAGTCAGCCCTGGGGACCTATAGTGGCCCCAGAGCTGTCTGTGTATGAAGCCAGTGACCAGGACACACTGTGTGGTGTCCTGATCACTGCCTGTGTCAAAGTGACACAGATTAGAATGTATTAGCATATATGAATATTAGAGATGGGCGAATTTCTCAAAAATTCGATTCGGTCACTTCGCCGAATTTTCCGACAAAAATAAATTCGGTCCGAATTACTTCGGCACGAATTCCGTTAAAAAGCAGCTATTCCAGGCTGCACAGAGCCTGCAGGGTGCTGTAGCACTTTGCCATGCTTAAATTGCAGAGGGAGCTTGGTTTGGTCTTAATACAATGTTGTGTTTTAGTATGACACGCAGATGACTGCCGCCGCTCTTGGGAATCGCTTCACATAAAATTCCCTGGGAAACTTAAGAGGGCCAAACTGACCAAAAAACTCAAGCGGAATGTAGCCTGATAAAGTCATGCCAGCGAAAGCTGGAAAAAAACAAGCTGAGGGCTCAGGTGGCAACATTAGTGACAGAGTGTGGAGGTGACGGCTGCAGCATGAGGTCAGGCAGTGGCACAATGACATTCTGGAGGTGGCAACACGAGGAAGCCACAGAGTGGCCAATGGAATGATGCGCGGGGCGGTCACGGCGGCCGCAGTATGAGGTCAGGCCAGGGACCCACTGCCATTCTGGAGAGGCAAAACCAGTATTAGGCCACAAGAGTGGCACATGATCCAGTGTGGATGGTCACGACAGCGCAGCATGAGATCAGGCAGTGGCACAATGACATATCTGGAGGCGGCGCCAGCAAAACAGTATTCGGCACAGAGTGGCACAATCACACGTGTGGCGGGACGCGGCACAGTAATGCTGATCAGGCAGTGGCACAATGACTTCTGAGGCGGCTCTAAACAGTATTAGGCACAGAGTGACAATCAACAGTGTGGAGGGATCACGACAGCAGCAGCATGAGGTCAGAGAGTGGCACAATGACACAAGTGTGGAGGACCTGGCAGCTCAGCAACCGCAGCAGCATGAGGTCAGACAGTTGGTCACATGACCTTCTGGAGGTGGCAAAACAGGGGAAGCCACAGAGTGGACATGATGCGCGGAGGTCACAGCTGGCAGCATGCCTGAGGTCAGGCGTAGTGGCACAATGACACAGTGTGGAGGTAATGGCAGCTGCCACAGCAGCAGATGAGGTGGTCAGACAGTTGGCACACTGGACTGAGTTGTGGACGTCACGGCGGCAAGCGCAGCAGCATGAGGTCATAGCTTGGCACCAATGTCAGAGTGTTGAGGTGGGTGGCCAATACCCAGTCTGGTAAAGATGGTTGGATAGGCAGAATGGAGAAACTGCAGAGATGTGTTGGGCCTCAAGGGCGGGTGGGCCAGCACAGATAGTGGCTGAGGCAGGTAGTTTGAACCCAGGGATAAAAACCTTAGGCATTGGTGTGTGGAAATCCTGGCCGTCTCACGCCCTGATTCATCCTTACAAAGGTCAGTCGTTCCACAATTCCGTGGACAAGCGGGTTCTCTCTTGGGGTTAAACGATGGCCCCGCTGCAAGAACACCGCTCTGATGCACACTACAGGCCGGGCAGCTTCTTCCACTGCAAAACTCGGCAAGTTGCGGCACCACATCCAAGTTTTGTGCCCCGTAGTCCGCGGGGTCTTCTAAACTAAGGTGGAGAGTGTTGTCCAAGTTAGGCCACAACCTGTTGGTTCGGGGACTGCTCAGGTTCCTGCTGCTGCGGCTGGCGACTGCCCTCCTCACTAGGCGGGTGAAGGAAGCTGCTCATCAGAAACTCCAGACTTAGGTTACTCTGATGGAGCTGGATTACTGCTCCTACCCCCCCACCTTCCCCCAGCAGCCGCGGCGAGTAGTCGTTCGAGCGTGAGGAACCCCCGGTCAGACCTGTCAGAGGGGGGACGATGCCGCACTAGGCAGCGGCAACTGATTACGGAGGATTTCCCGATAGTTATTTGAGTTTTTCTTCCTTCAATAGTGGGAAAAAGGCTCCCATTTAGGACCGGTAGCGGGGGGTCCAATGGGTGGAGAGCCAGAAGTCATCCTCTGCCGGATGTGATGTTCGGCTGTCACTAGCCAGGCAAATAAGCATGTGCGGGCCATCTGCACAAGGGCACTCGAGGGGCTCTGTCATTTCCACTGTATACTTGCCACGGTGCTTGGGGGTCATCTGCCTCGTCTTCCTCATCTCACTCACCTCCCAGCTGTGCCTGCTCCTCCTCTCTTGTTACCTGGGTAGAAAAAAAAAAACCCTAATTTCAGCAGACAATGCTTCGCTCCAATGGCCTCCTCCTCCATTCTCAGTCCCCACGGGACTCTGTGGCCGCGAGATGTAGTTCGCCAAGTCTCCCGTCCCCTGTCCAGACAGATTTTTCAGCATCTGTTCCAGGACATGAAGCAGTGGAAAATGCCGTTATTCATACCGTAGTCCCGGGCGACTGACAAATAACGGTCACCTCTTGAATGGCCTAAACAACCAGAGGTGTCTCGCATGACTTGCCATGGCTGCATCAAAAGTTACACAGGGGAGTACTTGTGTAACTTCGTTACCTGGCCTTTCTCTGTTCATTACCAGTCGGTCCAAACATGTGCAGGCTGCAATTCCAGCGGGTGGAAACATCGCATAATCAGCGTGTTGGGGGAGGCGTTCTGCCGCTGCGAAAACTCGAGGAGGGGTGTTCTGGCTTTGTACGAATGGATAAAAGAGCATGCCACAAGTTTCCTGGCCATTTTCAGGAATGTTCTGAGATCGGTGGAAGACTTCAGGAACCTTTTTCACACCAAGATTGAACCACTGTGCGCCAAGCAGGGGCCAGTGGGGCCCATCCTCTCGGTGAGCGAGGACACCATGTTCTTCCATTGCCGTCACCACTGGTCCGATTTTGCGTTGGCGGGCAGGACATCGCCAACTCGATTCTTGCTGCATGACGCGGAGCCGTTCCTCCCGTGTGTGACTTCGTTCGCGAGGCAAGCCAGGTGATAGAACTGGTTGACACGCTGTGCCCTACAATGTGGTATGATGGAGCAGACTTGTGGAGGCTAAAGAGGTGGTGATGGTTGGAGGAGGAGGCGGACATTGGCGCAGGTGCCGCAGTTTGACAACGTGGCGGCGACACGGGCGTCTCCTGTCCAAGTTGTTGGGTGCGTCTGGCGGAGCACATTCTCCCCGTGGGCGTGTTAAAGGACATGTACTTGGCCTGACCGTAGTTACACGGTCACACGTCCGCGCTGCCGTGCATTGGACCAAACCGATAAGCTAAGGACTGACCCACCTTCTGGTACATACCTATTTATGAAAGTGCTGGTACTGCCTTTTTGGGAAAAGATAATTAGGCTTGGAATATCCATCTCGGCTCAGCACAAGCCATTACTTCTCTGAATGGTGCTGAGTCCACATTTGACAGGGAGGGGACTGCGCTACCAACAAACTTGGACAGGAGCACGGTCAGCAGCTGTACCTTCGGATGGTTGGAGCATAATGTTGTCTCTTGCAATCCCTCGCGGAACGGATGCTAGGGGCATGAGTAGCGAGGAGCAGGAGCATCTGGACCGCCAGATGATGTCAAGAGACACCGGCTCCCTTCGCAGAGGTGGTGGGGCGCCTCTTGACTGGGCTGCTATGGCATGCGAGCCAACTGGGCGCTGCTGTGCTGTGCTGCGGTCGGCAGGTATGGACCACCCCCATACTGAGGCCACGTTTCTCACAGGCCACCGGATGGTGGCGCTGCATGTGTTGACAAGTGCCCGTTGTGGTGCAAGTTAGCTCCTGGCCACGTTTCACTTTCTGGCCCACGATTCTACATATACCCATCTTCGGCTCCTCGGTGTTCTTAGGCAAAGAAACTGCAACCGCCGAGTTTATCGGATTTGTACCACCAACCGCTCGCACTAGTGCCTACTTGCGCGCTGCCTCGCTGAGCCCCAGTGCCGCTACTGTTCTTGGACCTGCGAAAAAGCGGGTTTTATACCCCCCGTGGCCCGTTGGCTCGTCCGACCTCACACTGTGCTACCTGCTGACTCACGGCCCACAACCCACTTGCCTGGCTGCGCCGTGCCTGTCCGGCCATGCTGACGCCCCTCTTCTCCTGACGATGATGTGAAGCCCTAGCTTCACCGGCTCCAGTGCCGGTCGGGTTCCTCATCTATTTGTGTTTCATCGTCACTACTGTCCTCATCCCCGGTTAGGTAACCGAGGCTGACCTCTCACCACAGACCTCCCACTGCCACTTTCCACATCTATACTTTGCCGCCTACTGCCAGAAGCTGGGATATTGGCCCCATTTCTTCGCTGCCACGTAGTGCCGACTTGCCCTCCTCAAATTGTTCATCCTCGCTATATAGTGGCGCTGAGCCCAGGACCACATAGAGATCCTGGCTGAGGGAACTGGCTGGGACAGAGGCGGGCTGAGGACAGGTGCGGGTCCGCTGACCGCTCCCGGGCCATGCCACTAAGTGTTGAGATGAGGTTCCCACCGATTCTTGGTGGGTGTTGTCCGATGTATTGGGAGGGAAGGGATGACCTAGTCAACTATCAAGACCCTTGGGTTGCTGAACAACACACGGGGCCGCTAGTGACAGCGGCCGTTGTTGGCCTCCCGCGTGACCCTGCTGCGAGTCCTTGTGTGTGCGACCTGGGCCCGTTTCAGCAATGTTTGTGCACTGCCACTGCAGTTGCAGAGCCTGCCACTCTCTGTCTGGACATCTTAACTGTTTGTTCTCAAAGTACCGGACACTGTTTGATGAAGCTATCTGTATATGTAAACTATTACACCCTGTTTTTGACTCAAATGAACCAGTAACAAGCTTGGGTAACCCTTGGAATAAATTTGCGCTCCGAACAAATGGCCAGGGAAAAGTTACTTGTATTGTGTCGTTTTACAAGCACTGTGAGTTTTATAAATGTAAAAGGCACACAAACAGGCTTATTAATTAACCTTCGCGTGTGAATTATTGCTTCAAAGAAAAATGTATTATATTTCCGGTGTGTGAAAAAGACGGTTTATTTTTGTCAGCACAGCAGCAAAACAACGCTTAAATTAACCCCTGGCTGTTAAATAGCGCAATAGAATTGAGCCACCACAACTAGGTAGCTTTGTAGGTGTTACAAATGGTTTTTCTACGGCCCACACAACAAGGAGATACAGTTGTAATTAGCCTATGCCTTGTGGATGAATTCGGCTACAAAAAAAAAAATATATCTATTTGGCGTTGAAAAAGACGGTTTATTTTTGTCAGCACACCAGCAAAACAACGCTTCTTAAATTAACCCCTGGATGTAAATTGCGCCCACAGAAGTGAGGCCACAAAATAGTAGAGTGTTTACAATTGCGTGTTTTCTACGCCACACACACAACGCGATTACAGTTGTAATTAGCCTTTGCTTGTGCATTAGGGTACCCAAAGAAAAAAAAAAAAAAATATATATATTTGGCGTATGAAAAAGACGGTTTCTTTTTGTCACGCACACCAGCAACCAACAACGCTTCATTACCCCAGGATGAAAATTGCGCCAAAAGAATTGAGCCGCACAAACAAGTATCTTTGTAGCGTGTTACAAATTGCGTGGTTTTCTACGCCCACACAACAAAGAGGATTCAGTTGTACTAAGCCTTTGCTTGTGAATTAGGTACCAAAAAAATATTATAATATTTGGCGTTGACAATAGAGGTTTTATTTTGTCAGCACACCAGCAAAAACAACGCTTACTTACCCCTGGATGTAAATTGCGCAAAGAATTGAGCCGGCACAACCTAGTAGGTGTTACAATTGCGTGTTTTCTACGCCACACAACAAGATACAGTTGTAATTGCCTTTGCTTGTTGAATTAGGCTACAAAAAAAAATATCTATATTTGGCGTGAAAAAGACGGTTTTATTTTTGTCAGCACACCAGCAAAACAATGCTTAATCTAACCCCCTGGATGTAAATTGCGCCAAGAATAGAGCCGCACAAAATAGACGACGTGTTCCAAATTGCGGGTTTTCTACGCCCACATCAAGAGATCAGTTGTAATTCGCTTTGCTTGTGACATTTGGCTACCAAAAAAAAAAAATTATATTTGGCGTTGAAAAAAGACGGTTTATTTTTTGTCCGCAACACCAGCCAAAACAACGCTTTAATTAACCCCTGGATGTACATGCGCCAAAGAATTAGTCGCAAAACTAGTAGCTTGGAAAGGCGTGTTACATTGCGTGTTTTTCTTCGCCCCCACAACAAAGAGCTCCCAGTTGGTTAATTAGCCTTTGCTTGTGAATTAGGCTACCAAAAAAAATATATATATATATTGGCGTTGAAAAAGAGGTTTATTTTTGTCAGCACCCCAGCAAAACCAACGTTTCATTACCCTGGCATGTCAAATGCGCCAAAGAATTGAGCGCCACAAACTAGTAGCGTGTTAAATTGCGTGTTTTCTGGCCACACTACAAGAAGATCCGTTTGTAATTAGCCTTTTGGCTTGTGAATTAGGCTACCAAAAAAAAATATTATATATAGGCGTTGAAAAAAGGTTTATTTTTGTCAGCCACCAGCAAAACAACGCTTAAGTAACCCCCTGATGTAAATTGCGCCAAAGAAGAATTGAGGCGCACCACAACTAGTAGCTTTGTAGCGTGTTACAAATGGTGTTTCTACGCCACACCACAAGAGAGACCGTTGTAATTCGCCTTTGCTTGTGCATTAGGCTACCAAAAAAAATCTATATATATTTGGCGTTGAAAAAGACGGTTTTTATTTTTGGTCCGAACCCAGCAAAACACCGCTAATTAACCCTGGAAGTAAATTGCGCCAAAGAATTGAGCCGCAAAACTAGAGTAGCGTGTTACAATTGCGTGTTTCTACGCCACACAACAAGAGATACAGGATGTAATTAGCCTGTGCTTGTGAAATAGGCTACATAAAAAATATATATATATTTGGCGATTGAAAACAAGAACGGTTTCTTTTTGTCAGCACCCCCAGCAAAACAAGCTTAATTAACCCCCTGGATGTAAATTGCGCCAAAGAATTGAGCCGCACAAATAGTAGCGGTGTTACATTGGCGTGTTTTTCTACGCCACACAACCAGAGATAAGGTTGTAATTAGCTTTGCTTGTGAATTGGCTACCAAAAAAACATATAAATATTGGCGTTGAAACAAGACGGTTATTTTTGGTCAGCACACCAGCAAACACCGCTTACTTAACCCTGGATGTAAATTGCGCAATAGAATTCAGCAGCCAAAAATGAAGTGGTTATTTGTATTGTATAACATACGCTGTGTCTTTAAATGAATACCCCAGGACCTGGGTTAGATCCCACTTGGATATTGAAGGTATAGGCAGCTGCAGTGGGACGCACACTGGATTTCAGATCCAATCCCCCAAAAAATCAGAAATACGAACATTCAGAGACAGTCTTGAGACAAGCTGAGCCACCCCACAGGAAATCGTGTATAAAAATCTGTTCTTCAGCACGCGCTATCAGCCGCCGCAGCACCTTCCCTGATCAGTACAGGATGGAGGAGTGTGTGCTCCCCGCGTCGCGCCCCTACTTATTATAGTGCGGTTGCCGTCACAGAATCCGCGGTCTCTGATGGCTTCATCTTGCCACATTGTCAGGCAGGCTATGCCCTTCTTCCTCCCAGAGTGCTTTGCCCCATGTAGCGCATGTGCTCGCAGCCATTTATATCAATCCAAAAGCCATTCGTTCCCGAAGTACCCCAAAGTTCGACTTCGTTCCGAACGAAAGTTTCCTGAAATTCGAATCGAATTCCACTTCGGGTAGAATCAATTCGCCCTACTTAGTTATAATTATCGGAGCTATTGTGCGCTCATATTCTATGGTGGTGTCTTCCTCTCTGCCCGTGGAGTATCAACATAGGGGAGTGCGGCTCGCTCCCTGTCTGGTTGGGCGAACGTTGGAGCTCATGTTTGTAAACCAATCACCAAAGTTTACTGATTGACTCCACAGCGATTGGTTAGTTTTTTTCCCATAGGCTAA
Source organism: Phyllomedusa bahiana (assembly GCA_025379985.1). Classification (NCBI taxonomy): domain Eukaryota; kingdom Metazoa; phylum Chordata; class Amphibia; order Anura; family Hylidae; genus Phyllomedusa; species Phyllomedusa bahiana. Next base: position 76,814 of record JAODAL010011257.1, on the reverse strand, counting down.
CATGGGTGTTCCGTCGCTCACACTCCCATTGGCCGGCTCTGCCGCCCAATGAGTAGTGTGGGATTCTTTTAAAAATTGACTGCCTCTCCGGCATTTTCTGTAATCACAATTCTGAGGTAGCGGTTACGGCGAGAAACCAAGATTTGGAGCGTCGCGAGTGATTTTATTTTTTAATTTTTGTAGTTTGCCAAGGGGTGTTTCAACCTTTCTTATAAGCTGTTTATTTATTACACATTCTTTTTTTAAACTCCTGGATATTTGGCGCTTTAATAGATTGAGCGCGGGAACTATATTTTTCTTTTGGAATCCACCATGCTGTAACTGTGCTCACCCTGAGCAACAGCTGGTACTGTGCTAACCACTGAGCATCCATGATTTACTGTGTACCACTGAGCCCCATGCTGTACTTTGCCTCACACTGAGACACATGCTGCATGTGCTCACCACTGAGCCACATGCTGCCCACTGTGCTCTCCCACTGAGCCAATGCTGCCTTGGCTCACCACTGTGCCAGCTGCTGCACTGTGCTAACACTGAACCACCATGCTTACTGTGCTCTCCCTTGAGCCCACCATTGCTGGTACTGGTGCTAACCACTGAGCCACCATGATGCAATTGTGTCACCACTTGAGGCAGCATGCTGCACTGTGCTTAACCACTGAACCACATGCTGTTATGTGCTCACATGAGCCACCATTGCTGTATCTGTGCTAACCACTGAGCCCCCATGCTGCACTGTGCTCACCACTGAGCCACCATGCTGTCCTGTGCTAACCCACTGAGCACCATGCTGTTACTGTGTACCACTGAGCCACCGTGCTGTACTGTGCTAACCACTGAGCCACCATGTTGTCCATGCTGTTGCAGGGTGTAGTTAGTATTCTTTATATTTTGTGTATAGGTTATGGGCATTTTAGCTGAATAGTTTTATTTTCTATTGCAGTTTCTAATGTGTTGCTGTAGAATTCGTAAGTTACAGTGTGCAGTTCATAACATAGCTGAGGAGTGCAATGTAACCTAAATTCCGACAGAAGTTACTCATTTTATATAAACCTATGAGTATATTGAGGAGGGGGGAGATTTAAGCCACAGTTTATACCGGAATTTGATATTGTTCTAAGCTGAAATCGCCCCGGGGTTCGGGGTTCAGATCAGGACAACTTGACTACAACTAGAAACACATGCTTTTCAGTTATCTGCCGTATATAAAGAACATCTGAATACATCTGTACTTTATATTTATCTCGTTCTGCACGTTGTTTTGCTATACTATTGCTTTTTCTATGCTGATGAGGCAATATTGAATTATGTTTTATTAGATTTTGGTGTCTTTCATTTAAAAACGGCCTGAAGGATCCCATGACTGTGACTGATACCGGGGGCACTGTCTCTATCATAGTGGGCACTATAGTGGAAATGTTATGGGGTCATTGCAGCAATCACTGTTATGGGTTTATGATGGTTGGTGCAAATAGGGGGCTTTGGCTGGTAAGAAAAATCAGACTGTGGCTGTTAATGTTTTGAGAAAAACCATGGCTATCAGTAGAATGGGACCTCTATGGATAGCAGCAATATGGGGCTCTGGCTGTCGCTACTGAGTGGACTGTGGACAGGTGATAAATTTCTTTCATGGTGCAACCCCTTTAATGGAGAGAAACCTTATGGACAAGAGTGGTAACCTTGGAATTATTCACTTGTCAGACAAGCAGTATACATACCTCCCAAGTGTCCCTATTTTGGAGGGACAGTCCCTATTTTTAACCCAGGTCCCTCTGTCCCTCTTAGCTCCATAAATGTCCCTCTTTTTCATTTAGGAAACAGATATGCCTCAATAAACTGACTAACCTGCTTTAAAAAGTATCTGATTGCTTTCTCGCTGTATATTACATAACAATTTACTTAATATTTCATCTTTGGATACAATGCAATCCTGAAAATGTGTCCCTCTAAAAAGTTGGCGTGTGTATTTGGGCATGGTTAGAGGCGTGTCTTGGTGTGACATCATGTGTTTGGGTGTGGTTAGAGGCGTGTCTTGGTGTGATGTCATGTGTTTGGATGTGGTTAGAGACGTGTCTTGGTGTGACATCATGTGTTTGGGTGTGGTTAGAGGTGTGTCTTGGTGTGATGTCATATTTTTGGGTGTGGTTATGGTTAGAGGCGTGGTCTGATGTTTCCCTCCTTGCAATCTCTAAAAGTTGGGAGGTATGAGTATACCCATGGGCGTAACTGTAGCCATAGCAGCTGCTATGGAGCCAGAGATTAAGGGGGCCCACTCAGGTACAGGAAGTTGGTGGCTGTCTGCTATCTACTGCTACTATGCTGGTTCTCTGATAGGTGGCACTATTAGGGGCCGTTTACATGGCGCAGGACAAATACCGGTCGATTTATCCTATTTGTACTGTTTTCGTGCTGTGCACGCGGCCGCTGGGGATGGCTTTTCTCCACGGTTAGTTGAGAAAAGCCCTCCCCCTTTCACATAAACATTTTCATCTTCCATCTGAAAGCCGGTTGGAAGAATGAACATGTTCTATGTTTTTCGGACTGCCGGCAGTCATTAAAACCGCCTGGCGGAAAATCTGTGCAGTGGGGACCGCTACACAGATTTTCCATTAAGGTCCGTGTAAAAGTTTGTCAGCCGGTTTGCAGCGGCTGAAAACACGGCTGAAAAACAGTGCCGTGGGGACAAGACTGTCAAGAGTGATGCTGCGGGCCCGGGGGCACACCCATGTTCTCCCCTCGGGATCCCTGCCAGTGGCGGGTAGCGCCTCTGGTCGCGGAACGGAAAACAAAAAAACGTAATAAGGCTGTGCACATCTAAAATATACTCTGAAAAACGCAAGCATAGGTGCACACTGAAAGGCAATGCTACATTAACACAATACAGTGGACATAAAGACTAAGTAAAACCTCAAGGTATTGGGAAAATTGGAAATGCATTATGCTAAGGAAAAAAAAAGAAAAACCTGGGGGGCTCTTTTTTTACAGTATTTTATCAAAGTTGTAATTTAAACTCACCTCCCAAAAAAGTCAAGGGGTCCAGAGCAGGTGAGTCCCCACCTAAAAAAATGTTTCCTCAAATTGGCGTTTTAATCCCGACTGCAATTGGAATGGTGGAACTAGCAATTGGATTTCTGCACTGGTTTAAGAGGCAGCTGAGGTGCGCAAGCCAGTGAGATAGCCAATCTCAATGGACTACAAAACGTAATAAAGCTGTGCACATCTAAAATATACTCTGAAAAACGCAAGCATAGGTGCACACTGAAAGGCAATAGCATACATCTAACACAAATATCAGTGGCACACTAAAGACTAAGTAAAACCTCAAGGTATATAGGAATATTGGAAATTACTGCATTACTGCTAAGGAAAATATGAAAAAAAACCTGGGACTCTTAGTGCGGGCGCACTCGCTTTACCAGCTTACCTGACCACGCTCCTGTCCCACCTGCTTACCCTGCCGGTCGGTGCACGCGCCTTCATGTAAATTGAAAGGGCAATTGGATAATTGCCGGGCGCTGACCCTATATATTGGTTTTGGCCATGTCACTTCCCTGCTGGATCTTTGGTGCCCCTGTGCCTTAGAGAAAGCGTTCTTGTGTACTTCGTATTGCCGTGTTCCGACCTCTGCCTACGTTTCTTGACTGTGAACCTTCGCTGCCTGCCCAGACCTGCCTGCCTGTCCTCGACTACGGTTCTTGTGTTACGATTTGGTACCTCGTTGCACCTCGGCCGCCACCGCAGACAAGATGTGCCAGGGGCAGCAACCTGGTAGGACTCCCGCCGCAGCAAGTCCATCCCGCTGTGTGGCAGGCTCTGGTGAACACCGGTGAAAACTGAGATTCTGCTCCCTGGCATGGCTGTTACCATCACTTGCGGTGGTCCAGCGGATCCACCTCTCTGGCCGTTCCAAAGACCTTAGTTATACCTTTAATTATTACTACTTATGCTGCTTCTTTTGCTTATTGTCATAACATGGTAGGGCCAAAACTCATTTTGCTATGGGACCCTATGAGTTGTAGCTATGCCACAGAGAATATAAAACAACAGAAGTGTGGAACCAAATTTAAAGGGATTCTCCAGGGCATTATTTTTCTTTTTACATAGCATACTGCTGCCTTTTAAAAAATTCAAAAAAATGTTCCTCCCCTTTTCCCCTTCACCTTCGATCCCGGCGCTGCGCAAAATAAACTTCTTCAATCTTCTATTAAATGGGATGACCACTCAGCAGCTGCCATGTTTACGTACTATTGGCTGACATCACTGTTTGGAAGTAAGTACTCAGAACGTTGATGTCAGCCAATGGCACATGACGGCTGCGTTTTAAGTGGAATAGTGACGGCCCTTCGCAGAAGCCCAGAGGAAACGAAACTGGCGAAAGGGAGAGGCACATTGTTGGATCCCAAGTGAGAGGAGAGGTAAGCATAAGGTTATTTTTTTTTTTAATTTTTTTTAAAAAGGCAAAATATGCAAATCAAATTTAAAAAAAACAAGGGCCCTGGAAAGTCAAACAATTTAAGTCCCACCCAAAATAAGCCCTTGCCTTTGGGTAAAGAAGTTTTGCTGCCCTTCCCATGTGCTTTTAAAGGAAAGGGCTTTGATTTCAAACAGCTCGGACTCTTACTTTTAAAGTCCCTCCTCTTTAGGTTGCTCTCCCAACACCCTTTTTGAGATTTTTGCAGAGCACTTGTCACCAAAAAACCCCATGTTTCCCTTTTTATAAGTCTGGCTGGCCCACAGTAAAGAAGGGGAAAACACTGGTGTGTCGCAGGGAATGTGGCTGCTTTTCAGGTAGAAGGAGAGGCAGAAATGAAGTCATGTGCAGTCATGTACAGTAGCTGTTGGATGGATCCCAAGAATCCACATCATTGAATTATCTCCACTAGGGAGTAACAGGAATCAACTCCACTGGTGGGTCCCAAAAATCAACTCCATTTGGGGGGCCCCCAATTTTTTTACCCCAAAGGGATGTCCCCAAAGAATCAATCCACGGGTGACCCAAAGGGAATCACCTTTTGATGGTCGGGGCCCCAAGAACCCAACCCCCATGGTGACCCCAAAAGGGAATCCCCTTCCAAAAGGGTTTGACACCAAAGAATTCCCCTTTCCACTGGGGGACCCCAAAAGGGAATCACCTCCACTGGTGACTCCAAAGAATCCCCCTCCATTTTTTCCCCCTTTAGTGAAAAAGAGTAAAGAAAATTGTTTTTTGGAGACATATGCTCCTGCAGAATCTCTGAGAGATTAGGAGAGCAAGCCTTAAGAGGAGGATCATAACAGTAAGAGTCATAGCTGTTGAATCAAAGCCTTTGTGGGACGGGCACCATGGCGGGGAAAGCAGGGGTTTTTTGGGCCCCAAATTCCTCATGAGCCAAATACTCCAGTTTGTCTCAGGTATTTTTTTCCTCATTTGCTTTAAGTAGTTTTGGCGATTGCTTTTGGTCTTTGGGAAAACCGTTTCGATAGTCGATAGTCGGGCCGCATCGATAAGGTTTTTTTGATAGTGGAATGATTATGAGCGTTCCCATTAAAGTCTATGGGAGAGAAAACAACCCCTTTCTTTAAATTACCCCCAAACAAGGGGAGAAGCAAAAATTAAACCCACCCAACACGGGTTAAAAGGGGATACGTGCTACATCTTAGGCAACCACACTTAGGTTATAAAAGTCACAAAAAAAAAAAAAGTCCAGCCCATTGACTATCCCTGTCTTGTAAAAGCAGGGAACCTTAAACCTGCATAAACCCCAAAAAATTTAAAAAGTGCCAAAAGGCAGTATGATTTAAACCCAATAGGGTTTTTGGAATGGCCCTTTGAATACCCCCTGCCCTGGGAATGCAGAATGACCCCCAAAAACCCCCATGCCCCAAAGATTTAAAAATTTTGCCGCAAAAAGGAGTCTTTCAAACACCATTTTAGTTGAACTGGACATATATGTCCCTGTCCTGGGAACATTTATCCCATTAAACCTGTCTGACCCCAAGTTTTAAAAAGTCCCGGGAAAAATGGAATCTTTCAACCCAAATTTTAGTTGAACTGGACATTGATTTTCCCCCCCCCCGTTTTTTTTTCCGGGCCCAAACAGCGACCCGGGGGCGGATTTTCGGGGGTGCGGGGGAGAGTCAGGCTGGCGTCCGTAATTTCTTTAACACGCGGGTTTTAAAAATTCCCCTGATGACGCGGGAAAAAAAAAAAGTCGTGCTGAAGCAGGTCCCGGGGAAGCGGAAGTGGGGAAAAACTCCACCCTTCCTCAGTACACGTCAAGACCGGGGTAGCGTTTCCCCCCTCCGTAGAGTGCGGCCCAATTGAGCTTCTGGGGGAAAAAATACTGGTTGGGTTTAAGCTCCTGTTACCCCCAGGTCCCCTTTTTTGTTTGGGGCATTCTTTTTTCATTTTACTAAACGGGGCCTTGGGAGGAAATTGTCTCTGTATTTTTGTTCTTGTCCGTGCCGCCCCAAATACCCCAATGCCCTTGAATAAAAATTTAATTGGGGCCCCCAAGTTTTCTGAACCTTTCTCTTGTACAATTCGGGGGAAATTTTTTTACCGGGCAAATTTTTTGTAAAGGGAAAGTTTTTTAGTATTTTTAAAATTTTCTAAAAAAACACTTTTTTTAAAATAGGATGGAATCCCCCCAAAGTCTTTTTTTTTCCCTTTTTTTTCTTTGGGTATTAAATGGGTTTTTTCTCTTTTACAGGGATTTGATAGCTATGTTAAAGATCTTGCAAAAACAAGTCCCTTTTGCAATTATGTGGGCCATTAAAAAGTGTCCTACCTAATTTCCCGTTTTTGACAGCACCATCACCTTGAGCCCATCTTGACAATTGTGAAGAAACAAAAGTCTGTTAGAACAACATTTTTTGGAATAAGGACCCGTAGTTTAGCTGCATGTCACAGCAAAATGCCCCCAAAAAATTCAAAACTGACCCTTGAGCCACTTTGGGGAAATTTTTGAAGAACCCAAAAGTCTGTTAGAAACCCAAAAATTTTTTAGAATTGGACCTGTAGTATAGTGCATGTCACAGCAAAATGCCCCCAAAAATTCAAAGCATGATCCTTGAGCCAATTTGGACAATTGTTTAAAAACCCAAAAGTCTGTTGAAACAACATTTTTTTGAAAAGGACCCGTTTGTATAGCTGCATGTCACAGGCAAAAATGCCCCAAAAATTTTAAAGCCCTGAACCCCTTGGGGCCCCTTTGGACAATTGTGAAGGGAACCAAAAAGTCTGTTTAGAAACAACAAATTTTTTTGAATAGGACCTGTGGTTTTAAACTGCATGTCACAGCAAAAAAGCCCCCAAAAAAATTTAAAACATGAAAACCCCCGGGGCCCTTTGGACAAATTGTGAAGAACAAAATGTTTTAGAAAAAAAACAAATTTTTTTTAATTGAACCTGTAGTATAGCTGCATGTCACCAGCAAAATGCCCCCCAAAAATTCAAACATGACCCATGAGCCAAATTTTGACAATTGTGAAGAACAAATGTTTTTTAGAAACAACCTTTTTTTGAATTTGGAACCTTGTAGTATTGCTGCATTTTTTAAAACGAAAAAGCCCCCAAAAAATTAAAAGCATGACCCTTTAGCCACTTTGGGTTTAATTGTGGGAAAAACAAATTTTTCTGTTAGAAAACAAAAATTTTTTTTTTAATAGGGGGCCCGTAGTATTGGCTGCATTTCAAAGCAGCATGACCCAAAAAAATTATAAAAAGACTTCTCGCCATGTTAAAATTTTTTTGAGGGAGAAAAGGGCCCCTTAGAAGCCCCATTTTTTGTTCCAAAGGACCAAAGATTATTGGGTGTATTCACCCGCTTTCATGAAACCCCCAAAAAAAAAAAAAAAAAAATTTTTGGAAATTCTCACCACTATTAAAAATTTGAGGGAGAAATGGGCCCCTTTGAAGCCACATTTCTGTTCAAAAGGGCCCTAATTATAGGGTTTCTAAAAGGGAAAAATGACCTCAAAACCATTGGGCAAAAGTTTAAAACTTTTAAGATTAAAAGTGGGGGTAAATGGAATTTCGGTGTTGCATGAAACCCTTGGGTGTCTTTTACGGGGTTTCCCTCACCCAGGGAAAAAGAGAATTTAAAGAGGAAAGAAAAAATTTAAAAAATTTCGAGTAAAAAAATGATCATTTTTAAAAAAAGTTTTCAAAAAGGACCAATTTTGTTTGAAAAAGGAAGTGAAGTAGAACCCGGCCCCTTAAATTTGGTGACCTCGGCCCAAATTTGGGGCCCCCCCAAAAATTTATCAGAGATCCCCGCATGGGGATTCCATCTTGATGAAATTTAAACGATCCAAAATTATCTGTGGGAAAATGGTTTGGGTTTTTCTGTAATGAAAACCTTCCCGCGTGCGGGAAAGGGCCCCGGGCAGATATGACGTGGTGGGGCAGGACAACCCCCTCTATGGGGTTTACGAGCCCAGGGTCGGGCCATTCGTTTCCCTTTTTGGGATACCCAGAAGTTTATTGGGTCCGGAAACATGCAAAAAAATTTGGTGTTTGAGAAGCAGATAAGTCCCGGGGACCCTGTTTTTAAGCTGATTTGTGTGTTTGGGTGTGTGCCCTGCATTGCAAAGCGTTGGTGAAAGGGGGTTAAAAAAAGATTGCCGAGGTCACCCATTTTGGCTTCCGCCACCTTTTCCTGCTGCTGCCGGGTAAGCCTACTTGGCACTCTTCTGCTGTCACCTCGCCTGATGTTGTTTTCCCCCGTTTAAAAATTTTTGGGGAAACCCTGAAGCAGAAGCAAAAGATGTCTCCAGTTGATCAATAAGGCCCAAAGGGCTCCATTTCCCGCATCTTTACTCTTTAAATTTGGGGGGGGGTGGAAGGAAAGGGGCCCGGGGTTTTGTTTTTTACCGGGGATCCAGGAGGGTGGGGGCCCCCCCAGTAAAATGTTGGGTTTATTTTTATGGCCTTAAAGCGGGGGATATGTTGGAGGAAATGGAGCATTTCCCAACCTAAAGTGAGAGATGGAGCCCCTTTTTTAAATTTTTTTTCCCAAGCCTCTTTGGGGGGGGGGGCCTAGCAAAAATGATCTTCCCCCATCCCTTTCCCCCTCCCCCCCTCAAATTCGCGCCAAAAATCTTTCCCCAAGGGGAGGGGTGCGGTAACATCGGTGTTTTAAAAATACCCCTCCTCCTCCTTTCCTTTTCCTCCCCCTGCCTCCCGGCCCCCTGCTTCAACACAGCCTGACTTTTCCTGAGTTTATTTACCCTGAGAGTGGGGTGCGCCAAATTTTCACTAGCTCTGGACCCCGAAAACCCCTGCCCAATGAAGACCCATTGAAAATTTGTGAAACTGTCGGGGGGCCTTTTTGGGATTTGACGGAGAGAAAGGCTCCGTGTCCCCATCTGGGTCCGTCTCCTCCCTCCGTCGTGGCGGGTGGGTTTGTTTAGAGTGTCCAACGATTGTTCCAGAACTAAAAATCACCACAAAAGCTCCCTGGGTGACAAGGGATTTTTCCGCACTGGGCCAAATTTTTGGGGCTTCTTCAAAAAAATGGCAAGGATGGTGCAGAGCTCTTTCACCCCTCCCCTCTCCCGGGGGGTTTTTAAAACCCCCGAGGCCCCACCGGTGCTTGTCGGCCATTGTCACTTCGTTTCTGGTAAAAGGCATTGCGCTGCTTTCCACAATCGTGGAGCCTGTTGGGGGGTTTGGAAATTTCCGCGTGGGTTTCCACGTCAACAATGAGACGGGGTTTTCGGGGGAGGCCGAGTGATGCCCGCACGCAGCCAGGCGGGTGAAAAACCAGCCGGGTTTCGAACTCAGACCTCAAAACCTTTTCAGCAGGCAGTTTCCGGGCCCGGGTTTGCTTTTTAAAAAATTTTTTTGGAGCAAAAGGGTTTATGACATTTTTCCCGGAAGGGTTTTGCTCCAAACCTTTCCGTTTTTAAGGGGCGGCCCCAGAAATTTTGCCCTTTTTCGCACACCACCTTTTCCTGGGGACAAAGGTTTTTGTCAACCAGCCCGCGCTTTTGGTTCGTTGCGGGAGAAGCCGTCCCAGCTCCTGCCCTGTGTTTTGGCGGTCTCCAAAAGGGAGATTAAATTTTAACAAGGCCCGGGTCTTTTGGGCAAGTGATTTCCACCCGAGGACCTTTTTGGGGAAGAAACCCTGCACCTTTCCCTGCGGTTTTGGGAAGAGCGTGCGCGAAACCTTTAGAGCCACCCTCCCCCAGAGACATCCCCCAAAATCACCCAGTAAGCTGGGCACGGAGATATTTTGGGCCTTTTGGGCCCTGCTTTCTAGTCCAAAGTGTCTGGGGGGTGAGATGGAATTTTTCCGGGCACCCCGATGCAGGAAAACGCGCTTTTAAATTTTAGATGACACCCTGGCTGGCCCGGGGAGGGACGGCCTTTTTGGCAAATAAAATGCCCGCTCGGCATTGGGATTGGGGGCAGGCCGGCCAAAAACCAAAGCGTGGCGGAACCCCTCTGTGTTCCACCAGACGGAAAAAAGGGAAAAATTTCCAAAGGGCCAAAAACCGGCCAAAGCCGACTTTTGGCTTTTTTGGGTTTTTTGGGGTGGTTTGGGTTTTAAAATGGTTTTTTCTGCTCCCAAAACCCGGAAGCAGGGAAAGGGTTGGGGTTTCTTTGAATGGCCGCTTTTTTACTGGGGTTTCAGGTCGTCAAAATGGGGGAAGAAGGGAAAGGGGGAGGGTGGGTCTCTGGTGGTGCTGGGGTACTCGGGGACGGGGGGGGGCGAAGCGGAGGTTACCCTGATCATACTTGAGAGAGATGGGGAGTGGGGGAACGTTTTTGGTGGGGGGGAGGAGGAGGCCCGGGGACGAGGGTGTGATAGGGGTTTGGGGGCCCCGGGGTCGGTCTGGTTCCCTTTTTTTGGGCCCAAATGTTTTCCCTTTCCCTTTCAATTAAAGCATTCGCGGGATGTGGGCTAGACATGTTTTTGGGGGTTTGGGTTTAAACCCCTTAAGGTTCTTGCCTCTACTTATTCGTTTAGGCAAAAAGGGGGCATATGGGCATCGCTGGGTTGGGAATTTAGGGAAAGGCTGGTCAAAGAAGGGGCCCCGGCTTGAGAGGGCCTGGGCCTTTTTGTCGGGGAAAGCGAGGAGCGGGGTTTGCGCCCGACCGTGGCTGGCGGGAATTTATATCAGGGACTTCTGCGGGCCCCCCTCTCCCTTTTTTTGTGGGGGGACCCGTATTGACACTACCCCATCGTCTTCCTCCTCGTCACTGATGAAGGCTTGCAAACAAAACTGCGGGGAAAAGGGCCAGGGGTAGATCCGCAATGTCGTCATATCATCATCTTAAAAACGGTGACTTGGGCGTCCCGAAATTTCTGCATCCAGAAAACCCGGGGCTACAAGCAAGGGGCACTGCAAGGCGTTGCCGAAACCCCCGGGATTTTTTTCAAGACCCGGGTTTTCACCTCCTCTGATGGCTCAGTAAAAGGGCGTCGAGCAGGGTAAATTTCCTCTTTATCTTTTAACATGCCCTTTTGACCCCAACCGCATTTTTTTCATCAAAAAAGGTCTTCAGACAAAAAGGATTTTCCACAGTGGTGGGTACACGAGTTTACATTTGGGCTGCTTCATGTTGGAGGAAAGTGATGTGCTGATGGGCGACATTTGTTTGGGCCCTGAAGCGAGGGGGCGAAAGGGGGTAAGGGCTGCTAGATGCCGGTTTGCTTAAACCCCTGAAGGGCAGATTTGGGGACAATGTTCGTTATTAGATTCACAGGGCCCCACCCGCGGGGTGACAGGCCTGACCCGGGCCTGCAACTGAAAGATCTGTTGGGCCCCTGGCCTTGTTGTCGCCCAAACACTGGAAGGAGCACCTTCTCTGTACCTTCACCCCTGTGCTCCCCCCCTCTTTGCTCGTTCCACCTGCATTTGCTCCATCTTCAGAAATTAAAAAAAATTTGAGACGGATGGAATATTTTGGAAAAGCTCTTATTAAAGACGGCAAATCACAGCTATTCTCAAACCCCCTCTAATCAAAAAAAAATTTTGCTGGATTCAAATTTAACTGCAAGGTGTTATAAAAAAATTGGATGGGAAAAAAGTAAAAAACACGTTTTTGTTAGTTTTGGTATAATAAACGGTATTTTTTTTGCACCTTTTTCAATTCCCCCTGTGGTGAATATAGAATTGCTGTTTTAAGATTTCTGATGCTGCGCAATAAAACAATGTGGTGCGCAAAAGTAAAAAAACGTAACTGTTTTTTTTGGGTAAATAAACGAATTTTTTGCACCTTTCAATTACCTGTGGTGAATATGAATTGTTTTTTAAGTTTTTACGTAGATGCTGGTCAATGAAAATGCTGGGTGTGAAAAAGTCAAAAAACACGTAACTGTTTTTTTTTGATATAAAAACGGTATTTTTTTGCACCTTTAATTACCTGTGGTTTGAAATAGAATTGTTTTTTTTAAAGATTTAGTAGTGCGGTAAAATGAAAATGTGGGTGCCAAAAAGTAAAAAAAACCGTAATGTTATGTTTTGGTATAATAAAACCGTATTTTTGACCTTTCAATTCCCTGTGGGAATATAGAATTGCTGTTTCAAGGATTTAGGGATGCTGCGTCAATGAAAATGCTGGGTGGAAAAGTCAAAAAAAAGTAACTGTGATTTTTTCGTCGATAACGGTTTTTTGGCAACAAAAACCTGTGTGACTAAATATTGCTGTTTTTGAAATTTAACTGCAAGGTGGATATATCAACAGTCCAGGTGTAATGGGTAAAAATAAAAATGAAACACCTATCGAAATGAAACTGATAAAAAAGTGGAGTTTTGCGCAAACAAAGAGACCTGCAGCTATAGAAATGTGTGTATCCAATAAAAGTTCAGGCTGCCCAAAATATCCAGGAAATATTTCAATAGCAAAATTTTTAATAATAAAGATATTTCCCCTACAAAAGTTACACTAAGTCTGGGAACTTTATCCAGTGTTTTTTTTATAAAAAAGGCTTGTTTTTTGTTCGCCGCGGGGGAACCCCCCCCCCCCCCGCCCACCGCCGGGAATTTAAAGCGGTGATGTGCTTTAAAATTCTTAGCTAACTACTAAAATCTTCAAATCTCTAATTAACTAAATTGGAAGGTTTCAGCTAATAGTAGAGGTTTTCTGTGCGAAATAATAAATTTTGCTGAGTGTTTGGCCACAGGCAGAGCGCAGGTTCCTATCCCTATGAGACGCTGAGAGACACTGAGGCTGAAACAGGAAACGCTTGTTCTATGTAAAACGAGGGTCATGTGATTTTTCCAGCCAATCGCAACCATACACATCCCCAGTCATGACGTCGCACACAACATCTACACCCTGCTCTATTCTGTTATCTGATTTGTTGGCCGCCAAAATTACAGGAAGCGCCGAAAAAGGCGCGATCTTAATAGATGATGCTCAGATTTTAACCTTAATTATCGCATGATCTGGAAATTTCGATCACCATAAAAACCTTGCCGATTTCAACTTTGTCGATAAAAATCGCTCAACACTAGTTATTGACCAAATATTGATTTTCCACCATAATTTTCAAATAAATTCCTTCCATATCAGACAATGTGCTTTTCGGGATTTGTTTTCTCATTTTGTCTCTCATAGTTGAGGTCGACCTATGATGTCAGTTACAGGCCTCTCTCATCTTTAAGTGGGAGAACCTGCACAATTGGTGGCTGACTAAATACTTTTTTTCCCCACTGTATAATGAGACAGCCCGATATAAGGTACTGTATATGTCAAGAAAGCTTCCGATATACATGTTATCCATAAAGATACATCAGTCAGGTAGAGGTCTAAGGAGAGTCCTTTTGGCTTTCGTTTGGTAGTATATGCCTGCATTCTAGAAAAAGAAAAGGATGGAATAACATAATAAACTATACTATTTCATCCAACAGGTAAAAAAAAATTATATGGTAAATAGATGCTGTAAAAGCTTATAGACGATGGATTCCAAAATAATGATTTTATGTTCTACACATTTTTTTAAGAATTTTTGGTTGTGTTTTTTTTAATTGTCCAAATCACTATCAATATTTAAAAAAATCCCGAAGTCCCTTTAGTTCTCACTTTGGCCACTAGGTCTTAAGATAGTCTGATTGTCACGTACCCACTCACCACCACGTGACTGGGGGCCACTGTAATGGGGTAGATTTATCTCCACTTGCGCTCACCTCTCAATCAGGTAGCGAATCAAGCATAAATCGCACCACAAGACAGTTCCAGCACCCCAAGGTTATCCGCTGCCACCACCTTCCTTCAATAATCAAAAAGGAATCAGCCGGAAGGAATCTGATTCCTAACAGATATTCTAAAATCACGTAAAAAATGCTTACAGGCCACCTCACTGCTCTCTCAGCAGTTACAAAAGAAAAATACACTCCTTCAAGGAAATGGATCCGTGCAGCAACAAGAATTAACGTATTACTGATAACTTTAATATTAAAATGATTTACAGTGCTTACATAAAATATAATAACAATGACTATGACATACACATCAATACAGTTATTAAAATAAAAGGGAGAAAAACTCAGAAGATTTCACACTTACAAGGTGTTTCAGCCTTCAGATCCAAGGGGCATGGATGAAAGAAAATGGAACATAGCTCAATCTGAAATTGAACCCCAGGCTATGAACACAGATTAGAGTCTGGCCTGGTGCTTTATAGGCCCCAAAACTCTCTCCAGGTTTCCCCTCCTCTCTCATATTTGCCTACTCTTTTACTGGCTGAAAATATAATGAGGTGGGTGGACCCATGATTGCCTTATGAGGGTGATTGCTTACTATCGCCACGAGATGGCAATCACGGACTGCGCTTCTGCTGGGGGCAGATCAATGAAAGTGTTTATTGTGGTGGGGAGTCAAAGGTGACATCTGTTATACTTTCCTGGATGGGGATTGTTTATGGTACGAGTCATAAAATTGTCATTAATTCAGGGCTTATCAGATATGCACTGGGCTGTAACCCCACGGGATAATATACTTGTCCAAAAGGACTGGGGTGAGACTCTGCAGACCCATGCTATAAATTCCATTTCTCACAGGAGGGGGGAAGAGGGGTTTTCACTCTAAGCCATGGTTTTAATGACAATCCAGAATATATTTAATTTTTCAGTGTACTACATTACACCTCCCCCTTTTGGAATGGGAGTGGGCGTGGGGGACTGGCTCACCTGCCATCTCCTGAGCCCACCTCTGCCTCCGTACTTCCCTGGCGAGAGAGACTGTCGGAATTACCATACTCAATGCCCTTTCTGTATCTAAACTATCAGATATTGGATGTTGGAGGAATCCCGCTGGGCAGTACCTATCACACGTTACATGGTGGGACACATTAGTTCTAGGACCGGGGTCTAAAGTCTTACCCACCTCAGACCCCGGGGAATAACCTTGGCAAAGATTATCCCACAGTTTGGCTTTGGATCCAACAGCTTGGAACGGGTCACCATTACCCTCCATGGGGTTGGATACACCCATAGGGCAGGCAGGAGCATACATAACTGGGTTGGATACACTTCTACTGTGCATAACAGATTGACATGCATCATTGAGCTCAGGCACATCCACTGAGCTGTTGTTATCATGGACAACAGACTCAGGGATGGCCATCCCCCACATTACCATCTGGGATACACCCTCAGGCTTAGATACATTATTATTGTCTACAACAGTCTGAGATAAGCCTCCAGGCTTGGATACATCATTATTGTCCATAACAGTCTGAGATACGCCCTCAGGCTTGGATACATCATTATTGTCCATAACAGTCTGAGATACGCCCTCAGGCTTGGATACATCATTATTGTCCACAACCGTCCGAGTCATGCTGGCAAGCTTAGATACAGGGGCACCCAGCATTACAGGCTGAGATATGTCAGCAAGGTTCATAATAGTTCCGAGAGTATCTGTGGGCTGGGATACATCTGGGGCCCACAACACAGCTGCAGGTAAATTGATGTCTGGCCCAACCAGCCTAGACACCGTAACCTCCAGCACAACAGGCTGAGATACATAAGCAGGCATCATAACAGGCTGTGATACATCCACAGGCTTAGATACATCAGAGTCACAGCAAGTATCACAAAACATAGTACAGGTGAAGGGGGGTCCTCGATAGGAGGAGGGGTGACATAGGGATAGTCCCTGTTATCCCCATGGGTTTCTGGCCACACATCGGTGGGGCTGCTATCAGGGATTCCCAATTCTTTAGACTCTGGTTTGGTTCCCTGTTCCCCATGCACTCCGTAATTATCAGACTCCGCAGGAGCAGGGCTGCTCGGCCTGTCAGCTCCTCTGCCCTGTGATCTGATACTGGAAGCATGTGAGAGCTGTGACTGTCAGCAGAAGAGGAGTTGAAGGGGGCTGCAGACTCTTCCACCTCAGCCTGCAATTTGATCTCTACAGAACATTTCGCCTTGGGCTGGTCAGCCGACACACAAAGCTGAGGCTTGCAGGAATCCTGACTATGGGTCACAGGAGGGATATAAGGACAGTCATTTTGCACAGTACACACATCAGTGGCATCATTCAGAAGTACATCCACTGTCAGATTTCCCTTTACATCTGGGCATTTTCCCGAAGTATTGCACAGTCTCTGTGGGGAATCATATATCTGTGTTGCTGGGGTTGCATTCAGAGGGGAAGCTGGAACATAATTCACTTGCATCACCCCGAAATCCAGACCCAGGAGAACCGAGTAGGGGATAGTAGCAGAAACGCCCACTTCTCTCATTCTTCGGCCCGCTCCCCAGTCCAGATAAACCCGAGCCATTGGTATAGCAGAGCGGACCCCGCTAAATCCGGTCAGGGACATGGTCTTTCCCGGAATAATATCCCTAGCATCCACCATCTCTGACGCACAACAGTCACCTCTGCTCCACTATCTTTGAAGCCCATGGCGACTTTTCTGCCCACGGTGACAGGTTGAAGGTTATGCTTTCTCCTTCCTGCAGTACCAGTTATAAGATAGATGGAAGGGTCTGTTACGGGGGGCGCTGTGGGCATAGGTGTACTCCTCCGCTTGTCTGGACAAGTGGCACTAACATGCCCCACTTTGTTGCAGATAAAACATTTGCGCATGTCAGTCAATGGGTGTGTGGGTCTCGGGGACCCGGGAGGAGTACTAGGAGGGTGCCCAGGAGAAGGGGGATCCCCAGCAGGCTTACCTCTCCTCCAGGTGGACTCAGGTGGTCTCGGGGCCTCTGGCATCCTGGTGGCAACATAGGTGTCTGCCAGTTCAGCCGCGTCTCGGGACTTCTTTGGCTTGCAGTCACAGACAAACGGACGAACCTCTGCAGGACAGATATTGAGAAGCTGCTCCTTGATCATTAGATTCAACAGGTCGTCAAAGCTGGAGACAGAGAGTCCTTCTACCCATTGCTTGCACGTGGCACTTAGGTTGCTCTCCACATCTGTGTAGCTGTCAGTGGGACCTTTATGCAGACTCCGAAATTTCCTGCGATACACCTCCGGAGTGAGGTGATATTTCATGACCAGAGCTCTCTTTATGGCGTCATAGTCCCCGTCTTGCTCTGGTGGGAGGTCCGAAAAAAAATTCAAGGCTTTTCCCCTTAGTCCTGGGGTCAGGTATCGTGCCCACTGGTCTCTGGCCAGATTATATTGTCTGCAAGTCTTTTCAAATCCTCGTAGGAAAACATCTAAGTCCCCATTCTTTTCTATCACAGGAAAGTGCTCTAGTCGGGGTTTCAAAGGGTTTGTATCCTGGGCATGAGGCTGTGGCAAAGCCTCACCCCTTTCAAGTTGTGCCAGCTGTAGCTTGAGGTCCCTCTCAACTTGGCGCTTGGCCGCCTCTCGCTCTCTCGCTGCTTGGCGCTCGGCCGCTCTCGCACGGCCTGACGTTCAGCAGCAGCAGCCCCTCTCTCCCTGAGAACTGCCGCTGCGGGTGTCCTCAGGGGAAATTATTTCAGGAGCAAATTCCGCCAATTGGAACTGTGCGTTGTCGGTTTCGTTCTCTGACGCCGTGTCCAGCTGCTGTAAATCGTGCTCCACAAGCTCACGGATCAGCTGAACCTTTGTCTTTGCAGCCGGATTGATATCTCTCTCCTCGCATAGGGTGATGAGAGTTTCTTTACTGTGCTTTTTGTACAGGGCTGCCATCTCCAAACAGCACCCTTTGCCAAATAAAAGATAGAAAAGAAAAACAGGGAGGGGAAACTGATTGTGCGTATGTCAAGTAAGCACTGCGTTAGTTCTTGTAAGACTGGTGTAATCTTCACAAAGATACAGCCAGTCTTTTAGTGCAGGGAATAATTGCTTAAACCAAGCACTAATGCTGCAATAAAAAGAAAAATATCCCACCGCTCTGCCATCAATTTGTCACATACCCACTCATGTTTTTTTTAATTGTCCAAATCGCTATCAATATTTGAAAAAAATCCCGAAGTCCCTTTAGTTCTCACTTTGGCCACTAGGTCTTAAGATAGTCTGATTGTCACGTGCCCACTCACCACCACGTGACTGGGGGCCACTGTAATGGGATAGATTTATCTCCACTTGCGCACACCTCTCAATCAGGTAGCGAATCAAGCATAAATTGCACCACAAGACAGTTCCAGCCCCCCAAAAAATATCCACTGCCACCACCTTCCTTCAATAATCTAAAAGGAATCAGCCGGAAGGAATCTGATTCCTAACAGATATTCTAAAAACACGTAAAAAAATGCTTACAGGCCACCTCACTGCTCTCTCAGCAGCTACAAAAGAAAAATACACTCCTTCAAGGAAATGGATCCGTGCAGCAACAAGAATTAACGTATTACTGATAACTTTAATATTAAAATTATTTACAGTGCTTATATAAAATATAATAACAATGACTATGACATACACATCAATACAGTTATTAAAATAAAAGGGAGAAAAACTCAGAAGATTTCACACTTACAAGGTGTTTCAGGCTTCAGATCCAAGGGGCATGGATGAAAGAAAATGGAACACAGCTCAATCTGAAATTGAACCCCAGGCTATGAACACAGATTAGAGTCTGGCCTGGTACTTTATAGGCCCCAAAACTCTGTGCTCATCAGATATCAGATATGCACTGGGCTGTAACCCCACGGGATAATATACTTATCCAAAAGGACTGGGGTGAGACTCTGTAGACCCATGCTATAAATTCCATTTATCACAGGAGGGGGGGGAGGGTTTTCACTCTAAGCCATGGTTTTAATGACAATCCAGAATATATTTAATTTTTCAGTGTACTACATTACACTGATACTTCCTGTTCTGTAGAGAAAATTTTCCAGCAGTCTCTTCATTACCAGCACAGACAGAAATACACTGCAAGGTGACACCAATGTGTATAGATAACACAGGATCCACCATTCCCAATAGGAGATGTCCTGCTCTCCCTCTCCCCCTCCCTGCACACGGACTTCTTCCCAGGTCACAGAGACTAGAAAACTCTCCTATAGAAGTCAATGGGTCTGCTCCTGTTCACAGGCTTCTATGTCCATGAAGTTGCTGTACAGCATCTCTCTAAATGCTTTTAAAAGCAGCTCAAGCAAGATGGCCGCCCCTATAATCATATGGAGACAACAGAAATAGAAAAAAAATCTACAAATCAGAAAATAAAGACACCTAAGAAGAAAAGAATATGCATCAGTGTCTTGTCTAAATTAATAAAAATAAATGGCAATAGATTACCTTTAAACAAAAATGTAATAATGAATTACCATAGCTTCTCTTCGGAGGTTCCAGATCCAGCAGTGCCATTGCTTTGACATAACTTCCACCTTGACGCCCCCTGTGTAAGGGTTATTAAACTTTCTTTTGAGCTTCTATGTCTAAGATACCATTACTGTGACATAATTTCTGGTCTACTTTGACTGGGACAGGAAGTGATGTTGGAGCAGAAGTGATATCAGAGCAATTGTATGGCTGGACCCAGAACCACCATAGAGAGACAAGCTGACCATAAAAGGACTAAAAGCCTTTTCCTTATCCAAAACTTAGGTTTAGGGTTACAGTTACAGACAATTTTTTTCAGATTTTTGCCAATATTGGGCTGACCCGAATTGAAGAGCTCAGATTTGGATTTTAATTTGACGTTTACCCAAATCCAAACTCCAACAATACCCTAAGTAAAATGGATCATCGCTACAGTAGTTGATAAAGGGCCTGTGTTCAGTAAAGACTTGAGGCTCAGATCACATTCAGATAGTTACAGCATTTCAAGTTGAACCATAGCTGTTTTTGAGTGACCTTAATGGGGTTTGAGATTCTTAGTTCACATGTTTTTAACAAAAAATGTTTAAGCCACCCACGGCTTAAACATTTTTTGATCAAAACATGTGAACTAAGAATCTCAAAGTTTTTTTTCATGTATTGCAGATAGTATAAATGCTTCTTTAGAGGTTACCAAGTCTTGTTTGATAGCCCTTAAAGGGGTTGTCTCACTACAAGGATTGCTGCTTTTTATGGTAAAGATCTTGCAAAAACAAGTCACTTTCCAATATGTGTCCATTAACAGTGTCCTCCCTATTCCTAGATCTCCCCTCTTGTATGGGCTGCATAAGCTCCTCAGGTTGCTATAGCTACAAACCTGTTCGATCTCTCCTGATGGCTCCCGCACTGCTGCTATAGCTACAAACCTGTTCGATCTCTCATGATAGGCTGCCAGCACTGGTTGCTATAGCTATAAACCTGTTCATTCTCTCCTGATAGGCTGCCAGCACTGGTTGCTATAGCTATAGACCTGTTCTTTCTATCCTGATAGGCTGTCAGCACTGGTTGCTATAGCTACAGACCTGTTCATTCTCTCCTGATAGGCTGCCAGCACTGGTTGCTATAGCTACAGACTTGTTCAACCTCTCCTGATAGGCTGCCAGCTCTAGTTGCTATAGCTACAGGCTTGTTCAACCTCTCCTGATAGGCTGCCAGCACTGGTCACTATAGCTACAGACCTGTTTGATCTCTCCTGATAGGTTGCCAGAACTGGTTGCTATAGCAACAGACCTGGCTTCTACTGCAGCCTAGTGGAAGCCAGTAAACACGCCCCTGAATTTAAAATGAAACCAAGAAAACAGGACTGAGGTCTGATGAATCAATGTAGTGAGACAACCCCATTAAAGGGGCGTAATTGCGGGGACGGATTTTGCCCCGCAATTACGCCGGCTGCTGTGCAGCAGGGAGGGGCGGCAGCTCGCCGGCCCCATAGACACTCATTATTCATGGCGCGTACACGCCGTAAATAATGTGCATGTCACTTTCTCCCGCCGCGGCGAATTCTCTATAAGAACTGTGGATTACCGTAATGACTGAGACGGATTTCAGCCGTATTGGAGTGTAAATACGGCTCGCAGTACGGCTCCAATCAGTGCCCAAATCAGCCATGTGAACGAGCCCTTAGAGGGCAAAAAGGCAATACATAACTCTACACGCCGTTCGTTCGATGTCTGTAGTAAGACAACTCCTTTAAACTATAAATTGAAAGTAACATTTTAGTCCTACTTTCTGAACAATGCTCCCGCAGTTGGGTCGCTGGTGGCATTAAAGCCATTACATACGACTCTTGAGGCTCCTGCAGTAGAACAGACCCTTTTCTTTACCATTCCATTAACTCCTATGCATTTTTCATTCATCTCCCTGTATCGTCCATGTTTCTTGTTCTCACAGGATGTGGCATTTGATGATGTTTCCGTAGCCTTGTGCATAGTTAATTCTTCATCATTAAACGTTGCATCCCAGACGAGCTTCAATGTTGCAGCGTTTTAGCCCAGCATGTGTTAAAATATTATAATGAATATCTGTGCGCCATCACAGTCAGCCTGCCTGCTCGAGAAAAACCACCTAGTACACATAGTCCTGTGCATTTATTCATGCAGACATAATTTAAGAAGTACTTTCTGGTTATTCCCTGAGGAAGTCACAAGATTTTTATCTTCTGGTACGTGAAAAATGAAATGAACTGAAATAGGTCAGCCAGAAAGTGAAGTGTCCTTACATGCTCATACTGGTCTGTATCTCCGTCAGTCCTGATATTTGCTTCTCTGTCCTGATTTGACCTGATTTTTTATTTTAATTAGTTAACATTTCCTGTGCTAGAATATCCCTTTGCTATGCATTAATGTAAGTCCTGTATATCTGGTCACTAACCAACCACCAACCATCAGCTTTCTTTTGTTTCTTGCTAAGGTTGCTGGGAACGATGGTGAAACATTTCCTATTGGTGTTCAAGAAGAAGTTGTCCTGTTAAACGGCATTGCTCTCCAATATCATCTCATTAATTATTCCACCCATTAAGGTGATTGCTTCTGTCTTCTTAGAGTAGCATTAATCCGATTTGACGTCAGCTGATTGTTACAGCATAGTTTATTATGTCTTAAATTAAAATAATTTAAAAAAACCAAAACAAAAAAATTAAAAGTTTGCATTCATATATGGTGTTTGTCTTGCTTGTCTGCCCCCCGTGAATTCTGTACGCCCTTTAGCCATACCCCTGATTGTAGAGCTTGAACAGGTTTAAAGGCAGGCAATGAAAATAATAAAAGGACTGGGTGGACTGCAATACCCAGAAAGATTAGCAAGATTAGGGTTATTCAGTTTATAGAAAAGACGGCTTATGGGGGACATAATAAATATGTATAAATATATTAAAGGTCAATATGGAGATCTCTCCCAAGATATAGTTATACCCAGGGCTGTATCCAGAACAAGGGGGCATCCTCTACGTCTAGAGGAAAAAAGGTTTCTACATAAACAAAGAAAGGAATTCTTTACTGTTAGAGCAATGAGACTGTGGAAGCCTCTGCCAGAGGAACTTGTCGTGGTGAATTCATTAACAGAGTTCAAAAAGAGTCTGGATACATTTCTAGATGTAATAATATATTAAGTTATTGTGACCAGGATTCTGGAGAAGGGTCTGGATACATTTCTAGATGTAATAATATAACAAGTTATAGTGACCGGGATTCTGGAGAAGGGTCTGGAGACATTTCTAGATGTAATAATATAACAGTTATAGTGACCAGGATTCTGGAGAAGGGTCTGGAGACATTTCTCTAGATGTAATATAATAACAAGTTATAGTGACCAGGATTCTGGAGAAGGGTCTGGAAATTTCTAGATCTAATAATAGAACAAGTTATAGTGACCAGGATTCTGGAGAAGGGTCTGGAGACATTTCTAGATGTAATAATATAACAAGTTATAGTGACCAGGATTCTGGAGAAGGGTCTGGATAAATTTCTAGATGTAATAATAGAACAAGTTATAGTGACCGGGACTCTGAAGAAGGGTCTGGATAAATTTCTAGATGTAATAATAGAACAAGTTATAGTGACCAGGATTCTGAGAAGGGTCTGGATACATTTCTAGATGTAATAATATAACAAGTTATAGTGACCGGGATTCTGGAGAAGGGTCATGAGACATTTCTAGATGTAATATAACAAGGGTTATATGACCCATGAATTGCTGCCAGAAGGGTCTGGATCACATTAGATGTAATATAGAACAAGTTTTTAGTGACCAGGAATTCTGAGCAGGGTCATGGATACATTTCTAGATGTAATAATAAACAATTTATAGTGACGGGATTCTGAGAAGGGTCATTGATCCAGGGATTTATTCGATTGCCCAGATTGGACAGGGAATTTATTTCCCTAAAATGAGGAAAAACAAATGGTTTTACCTCATGGGGTTTTTTTTGCCTTCCTTTGGGATCCAACGTACACAATAGCTGAACGGGAAAAACGCGTTTTTTTCACCTTACAACTATGCAGCTGTAAAAGGGCACTCTGACTCGTCTGTTCATACACAGCCTGATACACAACAAGCTGTACTGCACTGTGTGTATCAGGGAAAAATCTGCTTATGGCCAGCTTTAGCAGTCCAACAGATAAGATAGAGGTCACAAATACAACCATGTTTTTCACAGTATTGTACAGAACCATAGTAGAAGTGCATTAGGGTCTGTATTTACAAATTCTACAGAAAAAAATACAGCGTTCTTCATCAGATGCTGCCTATACAGAGGGATCGTCTTGTAGAAGCAGTGCTGTTAGGGGTGAATATTTCCCAACACAAGGCATCCATTGGAGCATGTGTCTGTACTTAGAAGCCCAAGAGCCTCTTTGCACTGCCATACAAGGTTTATGTTCACAGCTTTGCCAGTAATGATTCAGTGCACTGATAAATTATGAAATGAGAAGATTTATATATCAGTTTATACATTAATCATTCCTTATATTAAAACCATAACTCATACTTACCAATTGTCTCTGATCGTCAGGGAGACTTCCTGAAAAGGGGGGACTCCTCCCGGTCTCCCTGAAGAGTTGGTAAATCTCCTGCCATGGTAGGTTTGCCACCAATCTGGTAAACCACCAGCAGGGACGGTTTTCCTGCCAGGGGGTCAGGGCCGGTATTTTATTTGGACCGGCCATGTCAAGTACTGGTAACTTTTCGAATACACTCTTGGGCATCCTATTGGGGTAGTGCACACGGCTTATTTGGACGCTGATTTTTCACGCTTCTTCAGAAGAGGTTTTAGATGACGTTTTGGATGAGGTTTGCGCACAGAAAAATAGATAACAGGAATCTTTATAAACACTGTCTCACTGAAAAAAAGAAAAATTCCCATAAAATAGTAATTTTTAATACCCAACGATTGAAACAAAATATAATGGCCTCACAGAATTAGCCCCTTAGATAGTTACATATACACTCTAAAGTACTTAGTGCAAACTTGAATAGTCACATATGCTAACTAAAGTACTTGGTGCTTCAATATCACACAGAAACAAGAGGGCACAGGTGCCGCAAATTACTCTTAATGTTATCAAAGTAAACAGATATAGCTGTATGAAAAACAAGTCAGCTATAATACAGACTCATGATTCTGTAGACTTTGTCTGATGTACTCCGTTGCCTTGGATACACACGAGTATAAGGTGATGGACCAGATCTGAAAATAAACATTCCAAACGTCCAGTTCCTATCTAGGTAGAGCACACGTCCCGAAAGGGACGACCCCACCACTCGGCGGCTCACCCTAACAAATGTAAAGTCATGGTCCGATATTAATAATGACCATTGAAAATAATTAAATACCGATGCGTTTCCCCAGTATCAGATTCATCAGGGGATGATATTATAAACCACTATTTAAGTGCGATAGACCAAAAGCGATGGCATGATGAGGCCATAGTTATTGTCACAAAGTATGCCCCTTATATGCATATTAGCTCCTCCTACCAATATATATCACACAGCCAATCAAATAGATAACTGGAAAAGATAAACACACCACTTACCTATCACAAGGACAGAATAATAGAAAACGAAACCCTGTGCATGCGCTCTAAGGATCCACAGACGCCGAACGCCGCATGTTGTGCGCACTCGGAACTAGACCGGAAGAAGTGAAAACTTCCGGTACGCATGCGCTGTTTAGACAGAAAACCGAGCTCAATGATACATATCGCTCATACAGATAGATCGCACCGCAACAGTGCATTTATGATGAGAAGAAAAAAATAAAGAACAGATATTTAAGATACTAGCTCGCCTAAACACAGGTTATATATATCCAAAAAGGGAATTTTTAAATAGTCCCAGATTAGCCATATCATGTTTTTACAGTAATGGGGTTTTGATAACAATTTTTCTGTTTGGGTTATAATACACAATTTTCTGATGTTATATATTATATATTAATTTAATAATAATATATTTATATATATAATATATATATACACATATATATAAATATTTATATTTTAAATATATATAAATCTGTATATATTATAATTTATATTATATTTTAAATTATTTTATAATAATTATATAAAATTATATATATGGTAAGTAAAAGGGGAAAAACAATAATGTATCTTGGCAAAGAAATAAATAAACAAGAGAAATAACCTAAAACACGGATGTCTCAATTTTTAAATTCTCAATAAATCCAACAAAAAGGCCCAATATTGGCGAAAAAATGTGACATTTACGGAACAACCAAATGTGGGCATTCTTTTAACCCAAATGGGGTAGTTTGTGTAGCCTAGAAATCCACTCAGTTCCTTTCTTAGAATCTTGATCCCAATTACCCCCCTGGAGATTTTCTCACAACCTAATGATGGAAAATTTTTGAGGTGCATGGGTTCATTTAAAAATATTCATATTTTGGTTGAGCACGGGTTATCCCCCTAGCTAATTTCCCCTAGATGTTTCCGACCCTCCTTCAAATTGCCTTTTTGTTTTTCCAAAATACCCAAAAAGGGGACAATTGCAGTGCCAGATAAATGACCCCTTCTTTTTTACATTTGGGGAGAAACCCCTTTTCATATACACACATTGTCTGGATCAGGAATGTTTTAAATTGATCAATATTGGACAAGCAAAGCAATTTCTCCTACGGAAAATCCCAGTGGTTGCTGACCAACAAGTACCTTGTTTCTTTTGCGGAATATAGACGTGAACATCGATCACGCATGCCTCCCTTTTCCCCAAAGTGATTTGGGAAATGATAAAACACCTTTTTGATCAGGACAGATTTTAAAAATTCCCCAAAAATTTTTTCTATGCAGTTCTTTCAGTTTTGTGACTTGATCAAAATTTGCCCCAACCCCATGTTGATTGTTTATGAACATTTTGCGATTTTAAAAGGGGTTTCAAAAATTTTTATATCTGAGGTGAAAGACGTCTGTAAACAGGAAATTTCTTTGCTGATATAGGACATTAAACATGTAACGGACAGGGTAGATACGCTTGTCAAGTCAGGGGTACTCACAATTAAATGTTGCTCTTTATCCAACCAAAGGTTAAGATAGAAAAAGTGATTTGGGTAGACATGTTTAAGCTTTGGGTAATAGGGGGGGCCGGAATAATTCCGAGTTCAGGGTCTGTCTGAAACGGTGAGTGACGACAACATCTCCTCCATGTTGAGGGCCCCATTTTTAACGAACCCTCGGTGAGCACCCCAACCCACCCCCTTTGGGTTGGGAAAGGAGCCCATAGGCACTTTCCCCCCAAGGGGTCCCCCCCTTTTTCCCGCTTGACGTCACTTGCTGTGTTCATGATTTTACAACCAAAGAAAACATCATGATGAAAGCTCGAGCCATGCGTTCGCTAGAGTTTGAAGGTGAACAAATACATCTCTTTCAAGACCTTTCACAGGTGACTCTGCAGAAGCAACGTCTCCTATCCACCCTGAGGGATCGTCAGATTCCATACCGTTGGAGCTTTCCGTTCGCTATCATAGCTCGGAAGGGTGGTGGGTTTTGGGTTTCACTGAAAATTCAGGGAAAGAATGCAGCCGTTCTGTGATTTCCTACAAATTCCAGTTCCCCAGCTCCTGGAAAAAGGGGCCCTTGGGTGTTTTTTTACTCCCCCAAATCTACTGGGCATTGAGCAGTTCCCCAAATGCGACGACGCTCCGCCAATGAGGCTCCTGCTGGTCGCAGACTCCCGCATACTCGTCGTCTTTTTTTACGCGAGTTGCGCTCCCTGAAAGCAGATATTGCTTTTGTCCAAGAGACCCACTTTGATCTGTGTTTTGCTAAGGCCGTGTTCCCTGTCGTTTACTCTGCTTCCAGTGGCCGGAAAAAGGCTGGCGTTGCCATCCTCATCTCGGCTACATGTCCCTTTCCGATTACTCACTCAGATATAGATCCTTTGGGTCACTATATCATCCTCCAGGGTACCCTGTATGGGACTTCGCTGAGAGTGTGCAATGTTTATGCCCCTAGGTGCTCTCAAAGCATTTTCTTTCCCGAGTCTTTGCTAAGTTGTGCAGACTTCCTCCAGGTGCCCTTCTGATAGGGGGTGATTTTAATTTGGTGTCCTCTCCAGAGTAACCCCCCCCCCCCTCCCTCCGTGAGGGCCTTATCCCAAGCCGCTCCGGAATTGCGTAAGCTGGTCAGGAAACATGGACTATATGACCTTTGGCGGAATAATCATCCCACCGATCGGTCCATTACATTTTACTCCCCCCCCCCCCCGGCATCAGACGCACTCCCAATCAGATTGTGTTTATGGGAACCCCCCCGATCCTGTGAATGATGTCTGATGTGCAAATTGGATCCATCTCTTGGTCCGACCATGCGCCGGTATCTCTTTCACTCAAAACTGGGGTACCTCACACACGTTCCTGCCACTGGCGGTTGAACGACTCTATGTTGAGAAGGCCTAACCTTCGAGAAGAGATTTGCAGTGCTCTCACTTCCTTCTTTGATCTGAATGAAGGTTTAGTAACCTCGGTTTCAACCCTTTGGCAGGCTCATAAGGCGGTTCTTAGAGGGAAGTGTATTTCCATGGGGGCCAAGTTGAAGATAGATGCTAAAGAACAAGTCCAGTCTTTACAGCGTCACCTCCAGTCCCTGCAGACTCTGATGTTCTCCAGGCCTACCGTCGGTACATTACGCTCCATTATTAAAACTAGGTCCCGCCTAAAGGATTTAACACTAAGAAAAGTCGAACAAATAATGCTTTACTCTAAATAGAAATTCTATGAGTTCGGCAATAAAGCACCAGACAATTAAGGG
The DNA here is from genome assembly GCA_025379985.1 of Phyllomedusa bahiana. Taxonomy (NCBI): domain Eukaryota; kingdom Metazoa; phylum Chordata; class Amphibia; order Anura; family Hylidae; genus Phyllomedusa; species Phyllomedusa bahiana. Next base: position 48,350 of record JAODAL010011257.1, on the reverse strand, counting down.
AGAGGAAGGTCAACTCTATCCCACAAGCCTTGAAAGGCTCGGATGGTTCGCTGAACTACAATCCAAAGGTTATAGGGAAAATATTTGGTCATTTTTTCTCTGAGCTATACTCCCTGCCTAGGGATCCCCAGATCTCAGATTCAGAACTGAGCGCCAAAATAGGTGCCTTCCTGAACTCCTGCTCTCTCCCACGGTTGACCTTGGAAACAGCAGATATGCTTAGCTCCCCCATCGGTCTGGACGAACTCCTGGAGGTAATTAAATGGTAGAGCCCCTGGCTCAGATGGGTTCCCTTATATATATTATAAGATATTTGCGCAGGAATTGGCCCCTCATATGCTCTCTCTGTTTAATGCCTTTTTAGAAGGTGCCCCAATACCAGAGGAAATTTCCCACTCTTATCTCACCCTTATTCCCAAGCCTGGGAAGGATCCATCACACTGTGCAAGCTACAGACCTATAGCCCTCTTAAATTCTGACATTAAGATTTTCTCTAAAATCCTGGCCAATAGACTGAATCTTTGGCTTCCACAATTAGTCCATAAAGACCATGGGTTTTTTTCCCGTGTGCCAAGGCGGGGACAATAACCGACGAAGTTGACTTGATTGAGGTTTCAAAAATTTCAAAAAAAGAGGCCTTTTTGCTCACCAAAATGCAAAAAAGCCCTTTTATCCCTTTGTTGGCCTTTTGTTGCTTGAACTCTTTGTCCTTTGGGATCAAGGCAAATTTCTTATGGGCAATCACCGGCCTTTATTCTTCCCCATCGACTTTATTATTATTAACATTTATTTTAAAAGGCCCTTGATTCCATGGCGCTGTTCATTTTGGGGGGGTCCATAATGTATGTCAAGTGAGTACAATAAAGAAAATGAATGAGTATAATGGTCAGAGGGGGAGAGGACCCTGCCCGCGAAGGGTTACAACTACAAAAGGGGGAGGGGAAAAGACAGGAGGAGAGGGGCAGATGTTTGTGGGGTAGTACAGTGGCAGCAGGGTTATTGTAGGTTATAGGCAATCCTGAAGAAATGGGTTTTCAGGTTGCTTTTGAAGCTGGTGAGATGTTGGCAGAGAGTCTGATGTGTTGGGGCAGTGCATTCCAGAGTGTGGGGGAAGCGCGAGAGAAGTCTTGGAGATGGTTATGTGAGGAGCTGATAAGAGGAGAACAGAGAAGAAGGTCCTGTGAGGAGCAGAGATAACGTGAGGGGAGATATCTGGAGATTTGGGCAGAGATGTATGAAGGGGAGAGGTTATGGAGAGCCTTGTAGGTCATGGTTAGCAACTTGAAATGAATTCGCTGAGCTATTGGTAGCCAGTGAAGGGATTGACAGAGGGGAGAGGCAGAGGAGTAGCGAGGAGAGAGGTGGATAAGACGGGCAGCAGAGTTGAGAATGGTTTGAAGGGGAGCAAGAGTGCTAGATGGGAGGCCACAGAGAAGGATGTTGCAGTAGTCAAGGCGGGAGAGGACAAGGGCATGGACGAGCATTTTAGTGGTGTTGAAGTTGAGGAACGAACGGATGCGAGAGATATTTTTCAGGTGGAAGCGGCAGGCAGAGGTGAGGTTTTGGATGTGTGGTTTGATGGACAGAGCGGAGTCGAGGATTACCCCAAGGCAGCGGACTTGCGGGACCGGTAAGAGTGTACAGCCATTGACAGTGATAGAGAGATCAGGTGGAGGGATGGAGGGGGATGGTGGAAAGATGATGAATTCTGTTTTCTCCACATTTAGTTTAGGAGACGGGAGGAGAAAAAGGAGGAAATGGACGATAGACAATCTGGGATCCGGGAGAGAAGAGAGGTGACATCTGGGCCGGAGATATAAAACTGGGTGTCATCAGCATACAGGTGGTAATGAAAGCCATGTGAAGCTATGAGTTGACCCAGACCAAGGGTGTAGATAGAAAAGAGTAAAGGACCCAGGACTGACCCCTGGGGGACACCAACAGAGAGTGGCCGGGGGGAGGAGGTGGAGCGAGAATGAGAGACGCTGAATGTCCGATCAAAAAGGTACGAGGAGATCCAGGAAAGAGCCAAGTCTGTGATGCCGAGGAGAGAGGATGTGTAGCAGGAGGGAGTGGTCGACAGTGTCAAAGGCAGAGGACAAGTCTAGAAGGAGAAGGACAGAGTACTGGCGTGAGGCTTTGGCAGTTGCTAGGTCATTGGTGACCTTGGTTAGGGCGGTTTCGGTAGAGTGGTTGGGTCGGAAACCAGATTGTAGTGGGTCAAGAAGAGAGTTGGAGGAGAGGTGGGTGACAGTTGAAGGTAGACGTGCTGCTCGAGGAGTTTGGAGGCAAAAGGGAGCAGTGAGATGGGGCGATAGTTGAACAGAGAGGAGGGATCAAGGGGTGTTTTTTTAAGGATGGGAGTGACAGTAGCATGTTTAAAGGAGGAGGGGAAGATGCCCCGAGGTGAGCGATAAGTGAAAAGATGGGTGAGGGTTTGGGATGAAAGCAGCACTAAGGTCTGGGATAAGGTGTGATGGCAGTGGGTCAAGATTACAGATGGTGAGGTTGGATTTGGACAGTAGAGAGGAAAGATTATCATGTGTAAGAGTGGGAAAACAAGTTAAGGGGGAAGAGCATTGTGCAGATAGAGAGGAAGGCGCTGAGGACTGGGGGCTGAAGCTTTCTCTGATAAGGTTGATCTTGTGTAGGAAGTGAATGGCAAAGTCGTCTGCTGAAAGGAGAGAGGGTGGAGGAGGTGCTGGTGGGTGGAGGAGAGAGTTAATGGTGTTGAACAGTTGTCTGGGGTTATGAGACAGAGAGGATATGAGATTGGAGAAGTAATCCTGTTTGGCTAGGGTGAGTGCAGAATTAAATGTATGTAGTGATTGTTTGTATGAGGCAAAGTCGTCGGTGGAGCGAGTCTTCCATAAAGTTACCACATGTGACCACCCAACATTTTAAAATTCATAATGGTACACATCAAGGGTGCCCTCTTTCTCCCCTACTCTTTATACTCTGTATGGAACCCCTTGCATCTAAAATTCGCTCTCATCCGTCCATTTCAGGCATACGTGTTAGGGACAGAGAATTTAAAATTTCTCTTTTTGCTGATGATGTCCTATTAACACTAACAGATCTCATTCCCTCGCTCTCTAGCTTGCACATTCTTTTGGCTGACTCTCACTTCTAGCTAAAGCCCTGGCGAATCTCCAGATCCTCTATAGGTATAGGTGGCAGTCCTCCTCTTTAAAATATTTAGGAGTCAACCTGACGCTGGGCTACAAATCCCAATATCGGGCTAATTTTCTGCCCCTTTTTCAAGACATCCGTACCCTTTTATCTAAATGGCACTCTATGACACAGTCGCTGCCTGGGTCCATAGCCACGGTTAATGTCGATCTTGTCCAAATTATTATACCTTTTCGAAACCCTCCCTGTCCCGGTCCCCTTAAGTGCCCTGAAATCTCTGCAAACGGCAATATTCAAATCTTTTTGGGCTTATGGTCATCACCGGATTGCCAAAGACGTGCTGATGACGGGCAAGACTAGGGTTGGTCTGGCTGCCCCTAATATCCTGAAATATTATTGGGCAGCACACTTGCGCATTATCCCAGCTTGGTCTACTTTGGCGGCTTTTTCGAAGTGGATGGAAATTGAAAAGCTGTGGCTGGCTCCGTTCCACAACAACATGTTCCTTTGGCATAACAAGGATATCCCATACTTTGGGACCTTGCTAGGCCCAATGGCTTTTACTAGGTCCATCTGGAAGTATTGTCAGGCCCGATTCCCCCTGGCCTCCAAGGCTTCCCCGATGTCCTCTTTTCTTTACACCCCTCTCTTGCCTGCCAGCACGTCCAGCTCTTTTGTAACGCCATTGCAACAACACAGTTTATTTCGGTTTGTAGACATTGCCCACTTCCGCACCAGGGAACTCATCCCATTTGTGGAACTGTCTGATACATTTGAACTTCCGCTCAGGGCACAGTTTTCTTACCTCCAAATTAAGCATCTCATGCAGGTTCTTACGGGTGGTTCCTCACTATCGAGCCCCACTCCCTTTGAAAGGTTGTGCAAGTGGGGGCATTCGTCCAATGGACTGATTTCACAGATTTACGCCATTCTTAATGATTCCCCTCCAGATTTCGAGCTGTATTCTCCCTATATGCATAAGTGGGAGACCTTTTTGGGACATCAACTTCCATATCATATCTGGCAGGTTATTTGGCATAGGGCGGCTGCCTCCTCCACTTGCACCACTTATAAGGAAAACCAGTACAAAATTTTATTGCACTGGTATCACACTCTGGAATTATTCCACAGATTTAATTCTGCTCTCTCTGGAGCATACTGGAGATGTGGCGCCACCCCTGGGTCTTTGACCCACATTTTTTGGGATTGTCCCAGTATACAATTATTTTGGTCGCGGGTCAGCGAGGTCCTACCGGGGATTTTTAGTCGAAGAGTCCCGATTGATCCTTCTATTTATCTCTTGAATGTACCACCGAGAGGCTTCTCTAAAACAGAGGCCAAATTGCTCCTCCATATTCTTACAGCCGCCAAGTGTTTGATTTCGGCCTTCTGGAAGCAGACCTCTCCTCCCTCTATACATGAATTTGTGAGGTTCAACATATAGAGCGGCTCACCTCCTGTTTGCATAACAAACTGGACCTCTATGACGCAGTCTGGGTCCCATGGATCTCCTATTGGGCTCAGTTGCAGTCCTAGGCCAATTGTGCTTGTATGACGTCGCCTTTCCCCTCTCCCCCCTCTTTGGTTGTCTGTCCCTTCGTGTTTTGTTTTCATGCCGCAATTGTTTGCTGCCTGTAGTCTGGCAGTCCTTGTGATAGCATACTTATATTCTCTGTAATCCTGTTACAATCTCTGGAGATGCGGTCTCTACAGTTCAGTTATGTTACTCCGTTACCCGGATTTCAGTATGCATGACTTATAATTCATCTTTTCTATTCCTGTATTGTACTTTTATTAAAACAAAGGTTTCAATAAAAACACAGTTATAAAAAAAAAAACTGAAAGGAGACACCAGTGTGAACAGATAACACAGGATCCACCAGTCACAAGAGGAGTTAGTCACAGTTCACCCCTTCACCTCCCTGCACACTGATTTCTTCCCAGGTCTCAGAGCATAACTAGAAAACTCTCCTGTAGAAGTCAACGGGACTGAGTCAGTCTTAAGTCTCCTATGTGCATGAAGCTACTGTAAAGCATCTCTCTGACTGCTGTTAAAGCAGTGCAAACAAGGCCTAGTGGCCAAAGTGAAAACTGCAAGACTTAAGGATTATTCAAAAATATTGAAAGTGATATGAAAAATTAAAAAATATATAACCAAAAATTCCTAAAAAATGTGTTTAACATAAACATGGGACTTAAACAATGACTCATTTTTTGATGACACATTCCCTTTAAAAGCTAAACCTAAAATAGCTGTTATGGGGAAGCTATTGAACTGAAGTTCATGGTCCAGTATGTGACTAACACAGAGAGGGAGGAAGTCTCCCTCCTGGTATCAGGAGCGTTGTGGTAGTGTACCTGCTGAGATGGGAGAGTCAGTGTGAAATATAAAGATGCTTACTGAATTATAAATACTATTTTATTACGATGGATAATCCCTATAAGCTTTGACTCGGTAAAGTCTCGGAACACAGCATGACAGCAAAGTTAGTTATAACTAGTTTTGTGCTTGGGATTCGGGTCACAGAAAAACTCCACCTGAATCAAAACAATTTGATTTGAGTCTGTCCAAATTGATTTTTGGTGTGAATCATCAAGAGACCGCGTGTGACCATAGCTCCAACCCAAAGTTGGGGTTAGGGCTAGATTTTTAACTGATTTGTAAAAGTTTATTTACTGATCTGTGCACTTTCTTGGTCCGACATCACTTCTAGTCGAACACCCAGTTTAGTCCAATGTCACTTCACTTCCAGTCCAACGTCATATTAGAGACCCAATATAAAATCCCTCCATAATAGGCTGCAGCATTTCAACTCCACACCAAGTCTTTGTCAGCCATTAGATATTAGGGTATGTTGACACCCGGCACGGGGTGGGCGGCAGCCCGCCGGCCCCATTGACATTCATTATTCGTGGCGCATATTCGCTGCAAATAATTGACATTATCTCCCCGTGCGGTCGTATTGTACGAAAAGGGAGAGGAGGCGTAATCCATAGTTCTCTATGAGTACTATGGATTAGGGTAATTTCGGCGCGCATCTCGCCCGTATTAGAGCGCAAATATGCGGTGAAATGCGCAACGAAATTACGCCGAGTGAACATATCCTTAGGGACCTTTTCGTAACTTCAGACCAGAAGTGGCGTCAGACTCAGAGCGCCCCCGGTGAGGAAGAGGTAAATCTTCATCCACTTACAAACCAGAATAAAATGTTAGCCCTAAGGCAGACATGTATGCAAATATGTCAAATAGTCTCCAAAAAAAATTGGGAATCTCGCAAGAGAACAGAGAGTGACTTTTGATCACTATATTTACTATTTTGCCATAGGCAATAGGTACACACCCTATTCAGGTGCTCACCAATTAGCCATCAGAGAATCCACAAAACCTATTCTGCTTGGTCCGTTCTGGGTGAGCCACGCAGAGGCAATAATATGAGAGAGATGGGACGGAGGTCCATTACAGTAAGGGCGGAGATGTCCATTGATGCAGTGCGTGGGCACGGGCACCATGGTAAGATAGGGCGCAAGCCCGTTATGGAGATGGTGAACTTGTCTGAGGATTGCTGTTTATGGGAGCATGGTGGCAGCAGTAGCAGGACATATTATGAGTGTGCGTGCAGGAGAGCGGAAGGGGGAGTGGGTTTTGTGGATTCTCTGATGGCTAATTGGTGAGCACCTGAATAGGGTGTGTACCTAACATGATATAAAAGGAAATGAGCTTAGACCACATGGGACCAGACCTCTAACCCCAGATGAAGCCAGGTTAGCTGGTGAAACATGTTGGGGAGGTCAGGCATGACGTTTTAAATTGTGATTTCTCACCTCTGTCTACAAGTGTCACCAGCTGCAGAGGGTGTCACAAGGGGGCCTTATTTGTTTTGTGTCCATTAGATTAGGGACGACTGCCCAAGTAGGAGGCTTGGGATACCTTATTGGAGTTGGTAAATTGCTGTATATATAAGGCTTTCCTGTTAGTAGGTGGGGTTCCACCAGACTTGATGATAGAAAAGGAGTTATTCCTTCAGAAGTAGAAAGGGACAAATTGAGAGGTTAGAAATCAGGTTTTTAAATAGTGTGTATAGAGGTTAAGAGTTATACATAATAAAAGTTACGATTTAGTGTTTTACAGATAGCGAACTGATAGAGTTTAAGTTTTCCTATGGTAAAATAGTAAATATGTATGCAAATAGGCGCATTGAAGTGCATTGTGCAAAGTTTATAACGCGCTTGAATGTATGAAGTGGTTTTTGAGTTCATAAATGGTGTAAAGTTCATCGCCCCTCGCCTGTGTGTTCGGCGCATTACAAAACTTAGGCGCATAAGTAATATGCCAAACATGTATAAAAACTATAGATAGGCTGGAACTAATAGAAAAATCATTAGAATAGCATGTCAGTGAATAGAAACTATGGGACTGATCCTGCTTGGTGGACCACAGGTCCCAGCAATACCTGTGCTGTGCTTGCGCTTGCTGTATGTAGAATAATGGGTGAGAGAGGCAAAAAATAAATTCCAAATTTAAAGTAGTAAAAACTAAAAATGTAAAAATCTGAATAACATCATCAGTGAGTTATTTAATGTAAAATTTAGATTCTATTCATTTTAAATATATTTTATAGGTGTAAGCATGTGGAAATAAACTTGTTTTTCTTTTTCACCTGGAAGAGTGCTGTGAAGAACTTTCTTTATTGTATCTGGATGAAGCTATTTTCCAAGCTTTTATCACTTTGCTGGCACCCAGTTTTTCATCAGGGTTGTTACTACGCAGTGCTGCTGTTGCTTTTTTTTTTATATTTTGTAGGAGATATTTTTATATTTTTGGGGTATTATATATTTTTATATTAATTAGATTTTTTTATTAAATTTAAATAATGTAATTTTATACAGTTTGATAATTATCAGAAATTACTTTTTATTATTGTACTGGTGGAAGTTGAGAAATAAGGGACATTTTTTGCCCTAACAGCAAATCTAGCTCCACTCCGACTCCTCAGGCTCAGGCGACCACATTGGGATAGCTCTGCCTGTCAGAGCAGTAATGCGCCTAGTTTTGGCAACCTGTATTCATATATGTGTCTAATATTACAAGTGTGGTGCGACGCCCCCAGAACACCCCTCATGTTAGATGTATTAAAAAGTGTAGAGTCTTTTGAACAATGCGCCTAACACATTCATCAGGCGCATTATATATCACAGCCCGTTCACTTTGGTGCATTTTACACCAGAAAAGGGTAAAAAAAACAATCGTACATGTCTCCCTAAGGCCATGTTCACACGGCTTATTTTGCCGCGGAATGGAGCCATACTGTGCGCCGCATTTGCGCTGCAGTACGGCGCCAATCCGTCGCAGTAATTACAGTAATCCACCGTTCTCATAGAGAACAGTGGATTCCGTCGCTCCTCCCTGCTCTGCAAATCCGCCAGACGGGGAGAAAGTGAAATGCACATTATCCAGGCGCAATACGCGCCGTGGATAATGGAAGTCTATGGGGCCGGCGGGCCGTGCCCCTGCCCCGCCCCCGGGGATGCACATTATCCAGGCGCAATACGCGCCGTGGATAATGGAAGTCTATGGGGCCGGCGGGCCGTGCCCCTGCCCCGCCCCCGCACCCGCCCCTTATTCAAACCGGAATTGCGAGCGCAATCCGGCTCGCAATTCCGGCTTGAATAAGCCGTGTGAACAGGGCCTAAATCTAATTTTTGTGTTATTATCACCGTTATGATTAGGTTTAGATTTAGGGTCAGAGTAAAAAAATGAAGGTTCAGGACATCCCCAGCCAGAAGTTTATTGGCACCAGCATTGAACCGAACATGGGCAGATTCGAGCAACTAATCAGAACTCCATCCTATAGTTCCAAAAAAGGAAAGTGCTATTTGAACTCGGTTCCAGAATATCTGCACACATAAATATTAGTAAAAGTGAATTTCATTCCTTCAGCAGCTGAGCAAAGTATCCAGGACACACTCGCCCAGCAGGAGTTAAGAATCTCCACTTTCCAAGTTCAAAAACAGGTTTGTTTTTTAATTATTCATTTTGCACACAGTTAATTTATGAGGGCAAAGATTCGTTTCCCTGCCTGCATGAAATATTTATTGTGACAAGATAATGCCATTAAACCCTACAACACCCTTTTAAAAATAATTTTCTTCCCAGGTTCCTGAAAGCTTTAACTCCAAAGGGAATGAGGTTCTTTTGTGTAATAGCTTTGATTGGCGTAGATTTCTAGACAGCATTCAACCACCTCACAATCTTTCTTAAGGCTTCACGGCATTAAAAAATAATGAAACCAACCTATATAAGAAAACTAGGAAGTTCCTCACCAGGTTGAGAGATTTATGGAATAATCCAAGGAGTCGGAGAATAATACTAATCATTACTGTAGGATATGTACAGAAACTGAACTCCGTTATTAGGGACCTGAACAGGCAGCACTTTCCTGATAAGCTTCAAATACCCTAATTTAGCTTCTCTTTACGGGGGATTTCCCATGGTTATTTGACAGTCCATCTTGATTTCAGTAGGTTTTTCATACTTCGTGGTGTCCAAAAGCCTAACAATAAAGGTATGTTCACATAAGGCAAATGCAGTGCCTTGCGAAAGTATTCAGCCCCCTTGAACTTTTCAACCTTTTGCGTCATTTCAGGCTTCAAACATAAATATATAAAATTTAAATTTTTTGTGAAGAATCAACAAGTGGGACACAATTGTGAAGTGGAACGAAATTTATTGGATATTTGAAACTTTTGTAAAAAAAAACAAACTGAAAAGTGGGACGTGCAAAATTATTCAGCCCCCTTAAGATAATACTTTGTAGCGCCAGCTTTTCCTGCGATTACAGCTGCAAGTCGCGTGGGGGTTTGTCTCTATCAGTTTTGCACATCGAGAGACTGAAAGTCTTGCCCATTCTTCCTTGACGCTGGAGCTCAGTGAGGTTGGATGGAGAGGCGTTTGTGAGCAGCTGGAGCTCAGTGAGGTTGGATGGAGGCGTTTGTGAGCAGCTGGAGCTCAGTGAGGTTGGATGGAGAGCGTTTGTGAACAGCTGAGCTCAGTGAGGTTGGATGGAGAGCGTTTGTGAACAGCTGGAGCTCAGTGAGGTTGGATGAGGAGCGTTTGTGAAACAGCTGGAGCTCAGTGAGGTTGGATGGAGAGCGTTTTGTGAGCACTGGAGCTCAGTGAGGTTGGATGGAGAGCGTTTGTGAGCAGCTGAGATCAGTGAGGTTGGATGGAGAGCGTTTGTTGAGCAGCTGGAGCTCAGTGAGGTTGGAGAGAGGAGAGGCGTTTGTGAGCAGCTGGGAGCTCAGTTGAGGTTGGATGGAGAGCGTTTGTGAACATCGGAGCTCAGTGAGATTTGGATGGAGAGCGTTTGTGAGCAGCTGGAGCTGGTGAGGTTGGAAGTGAGGAGCCGTTTTGTGGAGCAGTTGGAGCTCAGTGAGGTTGGATGGAGAAGAGCGTTTTGTAGAACAGCTGGAGCTCAGTGATGGTTGGATGGAGAGCGTTTGTGAACAGCTGGAGCTCAGTGAGGTTGGATGGAGAGCGTTTGTGAACAGCTGGAGCTCAGTGAGGTTGGATGGAGAGCGTTTGTGAGCAGCTCAAGCTCAGAGGTTGGATGGAGAGCGTTTGTAAGCAGCAGTTTTCAGCTCTTTCCACAGATTCTCCATTGGATTCAGCTCTGGACTGTGACTTGGCCATTCTAACACCTGGAGACATTTATTTGTGAACCTTCCATTGTAGATTTTGCTTTGTTTGGGATCATTGTCTTGTTGGAAGAGAAATCTCCGTCCCAGTCTCAGATCTTTTGCAGACTCCAACAGGTTTTCTTCCAGAATGGTCCTGTATTTGGCTCCATCCATCTTCCCATCAATTTTAACCATCTTCCCTGTCCCGGCTGAAGAAAAGCCCAAACCATGATGCTGCCACCACCATGTGTGATAGTGGGGATGGTTCAGGGGGATGAGCCTTTTGTTGCTTTTAAAGCCAAACATATAGTTTTTGCATTGTGGCCAAAAAAATTTGATTTTTGGCTTCAAACTGAGCAGAGCCCCTTCTTCCACATGTTTTGGGGTCTCCCCAGGCGGCCCCTTCTTCCACATGTTTGGTGTCTCCCAGGCGGCCCCTTCTTCCACATGTTTGGTGTCTCCCAGGCGGCCCCTTCTTCCACATGTTTGGAGTCTCCCAGGCGGCCCCTTCTTCCATATGTTTGGTGTCTCCCAGGCGGCCCCTTCTTCCACATGTTTGTTGTCTCCCAGGCGGCCCCTTCTTCCATATGTTTGGTGTCTCCCAGGCGGCTTGTGGCAAACTTTAAACCAGACTTTTTATGGAAATCTTTTAGAAATGGCTTCTTCTTGCCGCTCTTCCATAAAGGCCAGATTTGTGCAGTGACTGATTGTTGTCCTATGGACAGACTCTCCCATCTCAGCTGTAGATCTCTGCAGTTCATCCAGAGTGATCAGGGGCCTCTTGGCTGCATCTGGATCAGTCTTCTCCTTGTTTGAGATGAAAGTTTAGAGGGACGGCCGGGTCTTGGTAGATTTGCAGTGGTCTGATACTCCTCCCATTTCAATATGATCGCTTGCACAGTGCTCCTTGGGATGTTTAAAGTTTGGGAAATCTTTTTGTATCCAAATCCGGCTTTAAACTTCTCCACAACAGTATCACGGACCTGCCTGGTGTGTTCCTTGGTCTTCATGATGCTCTGTGCGCTTTAAACGGAACCCTGAGACTATCACAGAGCAGGTGCATTTATATGGAGACTTGATTACACACACGAGCATTATATTTATCATCATCAGTCAGATAGTACAAGATTGGATCTATTCAGATCCTCAATGAACTTCTGGAGTGAGTTTGCTGCACTGAAAGGAAAGGGGTCCCGAATAATATTGCACGGCCCACTTTTCAGGTTTTTTTATTTTTTTTTACAAAAGTTTTAAATATCCAATAAAATTTTGTTCCACTTCCAATTGGTGTCCCAATTGTTTTTGATTTTTTCACAAGAAAATTTAAAAAATTTTATAATCTTATGTTTGAAGCCTGAAATGTGGCAAAAGGTTGAAAAGTTCAAGGGGGTTGAATACTTTTGCAAGGCACTGTATGTTGTGGATTTTCCACCGAAGATGTGTGGGCTAAATATCCACAGAATATTAAAGCACCAGTAAAGTGATATATGGGGTTATATGATAGAGGAGAGGATCTGAGCTCTGAGATATATAGGGTTACATGATAGAGGAGAAAAGCTGAGCTCTGTGATAGTTTGGGGGTTTATATGATACAGAGCTGAGCTGAGCTCTGTGATATATAGGGTTATATGATAGAGGAGCTGAGCTGAGCTCTGTGATAGATAGGGTTATATGATAGAGGAAAGGAGCTGATCTCTGTGGCATATAGGGTTATATGATAGAGGGAGAGAAGCTGAGCTCTGTGATATATAGGGTTATATGATTAGAGGGAGAGAACCTGAGCTCTGTGATATATAGGGTTATTTTGATAGAGGAGAGAAGCGACTCTGTGATATTTAGGGTTATATGATAGAGGGAGAGGGAGCTGGGCTTTTCTGATATATAGGGTTATGTGAAAGAGGGAGAGAAGCTGAGCTCTGGGATATATAGGGTTATATGATAGAGGGAGAGAAGCTGAGCTCTGTGATATATAGGGTTATATGATAGAGGAAGAAGAGCTGAGCTCTGTGATACCAAGGGTTATATGATAGAAGAGAAAATCTGAGCTCTGTGATTAATAGGTTTATGATAGAGAAGGGGAGTGGCTCTGTGACTTAAAAGGGTTATATGATAGAGGTGAGGAGCTGAGCTTTGTGTTATATAGGTTATATGATAGGGAGATAATCTTGAGCTCTGTGATATATAGGGTTATATGATAGAGGTGAGGAGCTAAAGCTTTGTGTTTATATGGGGTTATTTTGGATAGAAAGGGAGGAGCTGAGCTCTGTGATATTTTTAGGGGTTATAGATAGAGGAGAGGGAGGCTGAGCTTCTGTTGATACATAGGGTTTTATATGATAAGGAGAGAAGCTGAGCTCTGTGAAAAATAGGGTTTTTTGAAAAGAGGGAGAGAAGCGAGCTCTGTGATAATAGGGTTAATATGATAGGAGAGTAGCTGAGCTCTGAGATATATTAGGGTTATTTTATAGAGGAGAGAAGCTGAGCTCTGTGATATATAGGGTTATATGATAGAGGAAGAAAGTGAGCTCTGTGATACATGGGTTAAAATGATAGAGGAGGAGCTGAGCTCTGTGATATTTTAGGGTTATATGATAGAAGGGAGCTGAGCTCTGTGATACATAGGGTTTTATATGATAGGGGGAGAGGAGCTGAGCTCTCTGAATATATAGGGTTTATATATAGAGGAGGTAGGAGTGAGCTCTGTGATATAAGGGTTAAAATGATAGAGGAGAGAAGCTGTGCTCTGTGATATATAGGGTTTATGATAGAGAGAAAATGAGCTATGTGATATTAGGGTTATATGATAGAGGGAGAGGAAGCTGGTCTCTCTGATAATTTTAGGGTTATATGAAGGAAGAGAAGCTGAACTCTGTGTTTATATAGGGTTTATGATAGAGAGAAGAGAGCTGAGCTCGGGGATATATAGGGTTTATTATGAAGGAGAGAAAACTGAGCTCTGATATATAGGGTTTATATGATAGGGGAGTGAGCTCTGTGATATATAGTGGTATATGATAAAAGGAGCTGAGCCTGTGATATATAGGGTTATATGATAGAGGAGCTGAGCTTGAGCTCTGTGATATATAGGGTTAATGATAGAGGAAAGAAGCTGAGGTCGTGATAATAGGGTTAAAAATGATAGAGGAAAGTGACTGATCTCTGTGGTAATAGGGTTATATGATAGGAGAGAGAAGCTGGGGGCTCTGTGATAATAGGTTATATGATGGGGAGAGAAGCTGAGCTCTGTGAATATAGGGTTATTGATAGAGGACAGAAGCTGAGCTCTGTGTATATAGGTTTATAAAGAGGACAAGAACCTGAGTCTGGGGATTATAGGATATATGATAGAGGACAGAAGCTGATCTCTGTGTTATATAGGGTTATATAAATGGGGACAGAAGCTGAGCTCTGTGAATATATATGGGTTTAATGATAGAAACTGAGTTTCTGTTGATACAAGGTTAATGATAGAGGGAGAGGAGAGGCTCTTTGATTTATATAGGTTATATGATAGAGGGAGGAGCTGAGCTCTTTTGATATATAGGTTTATATGATAGAGGAAGAGAAGCTGAGCTCTGTGTTTTTGGGGTTTATATGAATAAAAAGGGGAAAATGAGCTCTGTGATTATAGGGTTATATGATAGAGGGAAGGACTGGTTCCTTCGATATTATAGGGTTATATGATAGGAGAGAAGCTGAAACTCTGTGATAATATAGGGTTAATAGATAGAGGAGAAGACTGGGGCTTGGGATATAAAGGGTTATTGATAGAGGAGAGAAGCTGAGCTTTTGATAATAGGGTTATATGATAGAGGAGCTGAGCCTCTGGGGATAAAATAGGGTATATGATAGAGGAGCTGGCTCTGTGATAAATGGGTAAAATGATAGAGGAGTGAGCTAAACTCTGTGATATATAGGGTTATATAAATAGAGGAGAGAAGCTGAGGTCTGTGATTTTATTAGGGTTATATGATAGAGAAAGGACTGATACTGTGGTATATAGGGTTTATAAATAGGAGAGAGAAGCTGAGCTCTGTGATATATAGGGTTATATTGATAGAGGAGAGAAGGCTGAGCTCTGTGATATATGGGGTTTATATGATTAGAGGACAGAAGCGGGAGCTCTGTGATATATAGGGTTTATTTTGATAGAGGACAGAACCTGACTCTGTATATATAGGAATTATATGATAGAGGACAGAAAGCTGAGCTCTGTGATATATAGGGGTTTATATGATAGAGGACAGAAGCTGAGCTCTGTGATATATAGGGTTTATATAGAGGACAGAAGCTGAGCTCTGTGTTTTTATGGGGTTATATAGATAGATCTTGTGCAGTTTAACCCCTAGAGAGCGGGAAAAAACAGAAAGGGGGGGAGACACAAAGGCGCACACAAATAGTGCGGTATTATAAATAAAAATATAATAAAAATTTATAGCATCAGGCTGCTCACCTGAACGAGTTGTTACTATAATGGTATAACTCAATAAAATAGATATAATTCCAATCGCGGAGCCGCTGGCCACTTTGATACACTTGTCTTCCGCACAAAGGGGTCCAAGGGTTAGACGACACACAAATATAAAAACTATTTTATTACCACTTTTTTCGTCCCAATGCAAAGACTTACACGGGATTCTCTCCAAACATTGGGGAATCCTGTTATCTGATCCTGTATTGAAATCACACTTAGCGACGAGACCTCAATCACGTATCGATAGGGCCAGTAATTTGAAGAACAGTGTTTACGCCATCGCGTCAGAGACCAATAGAGATTTAGGGTTCAAATGAGGAGAAACACTGAAAAACAGAAAAATGGAGTGTTTTCCCATGCGGTTTCCCACTTGCAAATGTTGCGGGATTTTTGCAGGTGGGGGTCACGTTCTTCTCGACAACTACAATGAGTCATTCAAAATGAAATATCGCTTTTCGTGCAATTCAAGTTTTGTTATATATTTGATTACATGTGACTGTGGAAAAAAAGACAAAGGGAGAAACCTCGACCAAACTGTCACAGAGAATGAACCAACCACCGTTTCAGTATTTTAAAAAAGGGGAAACAGATTGTACAGTCTCCAGGCATATACAAGAAAACACACAGCGATAAAAAAAATACAGCCTTAAAACTACAAACCCATCGATTTCATAAAGGAAAATGTCCCAAATAGATTTCAGGCTTTGGTTAATAAATTTTGGATATTAAAATTAAATACATTAAATCCATACGGCTTAAATGAGGTGCAAGAGCTAATGTATTAGCAATCCAGCTTAGAATAAAGTGTAGGAGCAAACAACCAAAAAAAAAAACCCAAACCAAAGTTTAAAAGGGGCTAGAAACCCTAGATAGACATCAGCTTGACTATCGCCTACTGAGAATAAGTATATATAGAATAGTATCGCCATAAGAAGGACTGTACATAAATAGATATGAGCGAAATAGTGGTTTAAATGTGTGCCGGAGGAGCAATGCGCCGTTTGAATTTAGAGTAATGGAAACTTTGGGGGGGCAGAACACTTTCCCCGTTTGATCATGCGCAATGGAAAGTTAAGTCGGGCATTGCGCAATCCCGAATTGTCGCTGCCGGACGCGGGAGGGCGGACGCGCCCTCTGCATGAGACGTCTCTGTTCACAACCTGAGACAGAGACGTGATTTGGCGTCCTTCAGTAGGAAAGGATTTTAACATAAGGTAACAGCGAATTTAATTAGGGAATACACTGTATTTGTATTTGAGATGTTTGTTTATATTGATTACGATACACAGCTGATAAGTATGGAGGAGGAGTGGAGGTCATTCAATTGGGACGGCCCATTAGAATAGGAGGTTATATAAAGGGCACTGGCTCAGCAAGTCATTACTCCTGATGAAGCACGCTAGAGGGCGTGGGAAACGCGTTGAGTTATTTTTAAGTGAGATTTTTTATTGTTATTAAATGTATTTTATTGGCACAATAAATATACCTTCGAAAATAAAGGATAGTGCGTAATTTTGACTGAGGGGGTTTTACGTGGCGGCTGAGCGCTGGAATCCTTTGAATTTGGAAAGCTTTTCAAAGCGGGGCACATCTGAATATAGGGTTATTTTGATAGAGGAAAAAAGCTGATCTCTGTGATATATAGGGTTTTATGATAGAGGAAAGGAGCTGAGCTCTGTGATATATAGGGTTATATGATAGAGGAGAGGAGCTGAGCTCTGTGATAAATGGGGGTTATATGATAGAGGAGAGGAGCTGAGCTCTGTGATATATAGGGTTAATAGGAGAGGAGCTGAGCTCTTGATGAAATGGGGTTTTATATGATAGGGGAGAGGAGCTGAGTCTGTGAAAATATAGGGTTTTATGATTAGAGGGAGAAGCTGAGCTCTGTGATATATAGGGTTATATGATAGAGGAGAGAAGCTGAGCTCTGTGATATATAGGGTTAATATGAAAGAGGAGAGGAGCTGAGCTCTGTAGTATATAGGGTTAATTATGATAGAGGGAGTTTAAGCTGAGCTTGTGAATATTAGGGTTATATGCTAGAGGTGAGAAGCTGAGCTCTGTGATATATAGGGTTATATGATAGGGGAAAGAGAAGCTGAGGTCTGTGATATATAGGGTTATATGACAGAGGAGAGGAAGCTGAGCTCCTGTGATATATAGGGTTTATATGATAAAAGGAGCTGAGCTGAGCTCTGTGATATATAGGGTATAGGGACAAAGGAGAGAAGCTGAGCTCTGTATATATAGGGTTATATGATAGGAAGAGAAGCTGAGCTCTGTGATATATAGGTTTATATGACAGAGGAGAAGAGTGAGCTCGTGATATATAGGGTTATATGATAGAAGAGAGAACCTGAGCTCTGTGATATTAAGGGGTATATGAATAGAGGAAGAAAGCTGAGCTCTGTGTTTATTATATAGGGTTATATGATTGAGGAGAGAAGCGGGAGCTCTGTGATATATAGGGTATATGATAGAGGGACAGAAGCTGAGCTCTGTGATATATAGGGTTATATGATAGAGGAGAGGAGATGAGCTCTGTGATATATAGGGTTATATGATAGAGGACAGAAGCTGAGCTCTGTGATATATAGGGTTATATGATTAGAGGAAGAAGCTGAGCTCTGTGAATATATAGGGTTATATGATAGAGGAGGGAGCTGAACTCTGTAATATTATAGGTTATATGATAGAGGAGAGAAGTTTGAGCTCTTGATATATAGGGTTATATGATAGAGGAGAGGAGCTGAGCTATGTGATATATAGGGTTATATAGATAGATCTTGTGCAGTTTAACCCCTAGAGAGCGGGAAAAAACAGAAAGGGGGGGAGACACAAAGGCGCACACAAATAGTGCGGTATTATAAATAAAAATATAATAAAATTTATAGCATCAGGCTGCTCACCTGAACGAGTTGTACTATAATGGTACAACTCAAAATATAGATAAAAAATTCCAATCGCAGAGCCGCTGGCCGCTTTGATACACTTGTCTTCCGCACAAAGGGGTCCAAGGGTTAGACGACACACAAATATAAAAACTATTTTATTACCACTTTTTCGTCCCAATGCAAAGACTTACACGGGATTCTCTCCAAACATTGGGAATCCTGTTATCTGATCCAATTTTGAAATCACACTTAGCGACGAGACCTTTCAATCACGTATCGAAGAGCCAGTAATTTGAAGAACAGTGTAGGGGGGGCCATTGCGCCCAGAGCCCAATAGAGTTTGGGAGGGTTCAAATGAGGAGAACACTGGAAAAACAGAAAAATGGAGTGTTCCCTGGGGGTTTTTTCCCACTTGCAAATGTTGCGGGATGTTGGGTTGGGGGGCACGTTTTTCCCTCCACAACTCCCCAATGATTCATTCAAAATGAAATACCGCTTGACGTGCAATTCAAGTTTTGTTCTATATTTGAGTACATGTGACGGTGGAAAACAGGACATAGGGATAACCTCGACCAAACTGTCACAGAGAATGAAACAACCACCGTTTTCAGTATTAAAAGGGAAAACGGATTGTACAGTCTCCCAAGGCATATTACAAGAAGCACACAGCGATAACAAATACAGCCTTAAACTACAACCCATCGTTTTTCTTTAAAGGAAAATGTCCCAAATAGATTTCAGGCTTTGGTTAATAAATTTTGGATATTAAAATTAAATACATTAAATCCATACGGCTTAAATGAGGTGCAAGAGCTAATGTATTAGCAATCCAGCTTAGAATAAAGTGTAGGAGCAAACAACCAAAAAAAAAAAAACCACAAACCAAAGTTTAAAAGGGGCTAGAAACCCTAGATAGACATCAGCTTGACTATCGCCTACTGAGAAAAAGTATATATAGAATAGTATCGCCATAAGAAGGGCTGTACATAAATAGATATGAGCGAAATAGTGGTTTAAACGTGTGCCGGAGGAGCAATGCGCCGTTTGAATTTAGAGTACTGGTAACTTTGGGGCAGAAGCACGTCCCGTTGATCATGCGCAATGGAAAGTTAAGTCGGGCATGCGCAATGCGAATTGTCGCTGCCGGACGCGGGAGGGCGGAAGCGCCCTCTGCATGAGACGTTTTCTGTTTACAAACCTGAGACAGAGAGTTTAATTTGGCGTCCTTCAGTAAGGAAATGATTTTAACATAAGTAACAGCGAATTTAATTAGGGAAAAACACTGTAATTTGTATTTGAGATGTTTGTTTATATTGATTACGATACACAAATGATTTAAATATGGAGAGGAGTGGAGGTCAATTCAATTGGGACGGCCCATTAGAATAGGAGGGTTATATAAAGGGCACTGGCTCAGCAAGTCATTACTCCTGATGAAGCACGCTAGAGGCATGGGAAACGCGTTGAGTTATTTTTAAGTGAGCATTTTTTATTGTTTTAAATGTATTTTATTGCACAATAAATATACCTTCGAAAATAGAGGTATAGTGCGTAATTTTGACTGGAGGTGGTACGTTGGTGGCTGAACGCTGGAATCCTTTGAATTTGGCAGCTTTTCAAAGCTGGCACATCTGAATATAGGGTTATATGATAGAGGAGAGAAGCTGAGCTCTGTGATATATAGGGTTATATGATAGAGGAGAGGAGCTGAGCTCTGTGATATATAGGGTTATGTGATAGAGGAGAGGAGCTGAGCTCTGTGATATATGGGGTTATATGATAGAGGAGAGGAGCTGAGCTCTGTGATATATAGGGTTATATGATAGAGGAGAGAAGCTGAGCTCTGTGATATATAGGGTTATATGATAGAGGGAGGGGAGCTGAGCTCTGTGATATATAGGGTTATATGATAGAGGAGAGGAGCTGAGCTCTGTGATATATAGGGTTATATGACAGAGGAGAGAAGCTGAGCTCTGTGATATATAGGGTTATATGATAGAGGAGAGGAGCTGAGCTCTGTGATATATAGGGTTATATGATAGAGGAGAGGAGCTGAGCTCTGTGATATATAAGGTTATATAATAGATGTGAGAAGCTGAGCTCTGTGATATATAGGGTTATATGACAGAGGAGAGAAGCTGAGCTCTGTGATATATAGGGTTATATGATAGAGGAGAGGAGCTGAGCTCTGTGATATATGGGGTTATATGACAGAGGAAGAGAAGCTGAGCTCTGTGATATATAGGGTTATATGATAGAGAGAAGCTGAGCTCTGTGATATATAGGATTATATGATAGAGAGAAGCTGAGCTCTGTGATATATAGGATTATATGAAAGAGGAGAGGAGCTGAGCTCTATGACAAATAGCTCTGCTACTTGCTAACTATATTAGAGAGTCATTAAGGTGTCATTAGAGAGTCATTAGAGGGTCAAAGTTTTTCAGTCACAAAGGTAAACAAATCCTGTTCTGCTGGTGACAAACAGCAGGGAGTAATGTGATCATTGAGGCCAGGGCTGGTAGAGTAGAAAGAGGTGGACTGTGTACACCAGCAAGAGATAAGAACGGCTCTAACTCTGAAATGACGCAAAATCAAAAAAGCAGTGTATTTTGTAATAAGAGACATAGTTGCGATCAGCACCAAAGTGATAAAAAGTCAATATTTTATTTCAATTTTGTGTTCATGTTTCTTTTTTTAATGAATTTGAAATAAAATATTGACTTGTATCGTTTTGGTGCTGACTCTGGGATTGGCCGTGCACCCTTGCTCTGACCGAACACAACTTGCTTTCCCTTATTTTGTAATAGTCTTTATTTATCTTTTCCTAGATGTCTACATCCAATCAATGTGATATGAATAGCTCTTTAATTCACATAAAAATCAGTTTATTCAATGGGAAGGGCTGCAGTGGCTGCAGGAGGTGTTATATAATGAGGGACAATCTTCTTGACACATCATCCAGACTAGGTGCTTTGTTCCTTGTGATATCGGCTTCCACATGACTCACACAGACAGGCCTTTCTCTGTTCTGCGGGTTCGTCCTGCTCTTCAGCCGCCGTCAGCTGTGCACAAAAACTGAAATATTCCCAAATATCATTCATATTTGTTCTGCAGAACTACACACAAAGGCCCGGCTCCCAGCTGTGCGCGGAACCCTGTCTCTGGTAGACATAGATACGTTGTGCAGCCGAAAAAGCCTTCTTTTATGCGCTCATCATTCCATCTTCACGGATCTATCGCCCACAACTAAATCACTGTACTCAAAAGTGAATACGCCTAATGGTTCCTCGTTAGCTTGACACACAAAAATGGGGTTTTCAATGTAAATACTGTCAAGAATTTGGACAAAATACCTTATTATTAGCTTCTCAAGGATAATGGCCTCCTTTGTCTTCTAAGGAATAATGTTTCTGTAACCCAGAGAAGCCTTGAAGTGTTCACGGTGAAGAGAGTTGAAAGGTGGAAATCTCCTATTAAGCCATGTTATTAATGTAACGAGGCAGGAACAAAGATCGGAATTATCGAGGGATCTTTTTTTTCTTGGGAGAAGTTCATTAAAGTGCAGAAAGCTTCTGGTTTGAATGTGCAGAAGAAGAATGTGATTATTTGATTTTCTGGTTAGGTTTACAAACGGAGAATCTGCAGCAAAATCTGTGTAACGAGTCGCCCCGCAGCCCACATGTCGGACCACGCACGCACTCATGTCCCCTCTCCCGGTACTCTACAGGGGACGAGTGGTGCCCTGGTCCGGATGTCGGGCAGCGGGCGCATTTGTGTCCCCTCTCCTGGTACGTTGCCGGGGTCGAGTTGTGCCCTGGTCCGCATGTTGGGCAGCGGTGCACTCAGTGCCGGGAAGGAGTGGTGCCGCGGAGCCCTTGCTGCTTGTATTGCTGGCAGGAACTTACCTAGCAGCGCTCCTGCTCTTCCGCACTCCTCTGCCAGCCGGTGTGCACGCTCCCGTTCTCTAGGGCACGCGCTGCAGTTCCCTGAAATTTAAAGGGCCAGAGCACTGATAATTGGTGATTGTTGTGCGCTGACCCAATATATCCAGGACACCTCTCTTTGTTCCCTGCCTATTGAAAATTGAGAAAGTGTTCCTGAACTGTTCCTTTCCTTCACCGCGTACCGTACCCGTTGTCTCTGTCCCTCGACTGTGAACTTTTACCGCATGTCCTGATCTTCTTGCCTGTCCACAACTAAGAGTTTGCTTGACGATTCTGCACCTCACTACACCTCGGCTGCTACCGCAAGCAAGTCGCATCAGGGGTAGCGACCTGGTAGGATTCCTGCCATAGCAAGTCCATTCTGCCTTGCGGCGGGCTCTGGTGAACACTGGGACCTATTCAGACCTCGCTCCCTGGCGTGGCCTACAGCACCGCTTGCAGTGGTCTAGAGGATCCACTACTCCTGCCGTTTCAATCTCCATGGCCTGCATGCCAATTTTAATGTGGATTTGGGGTACGTCTATACAACGAGTAAAAATTTTTGCCATAAATCTAAGGTATCGCCTTGGATCTCTGCTTCAGGTTCCACTTAGAATGTTTCCAATTGAATAAACCCAACATGTAAGCATTCCCTAAATACACCATTCTGTAGTACATGAGTGATGCAGAAGGGTGTATCAAGGTGGCACTTCTGTTACTACCTGCCTAAGGCAGAAAGTAATAGCAGCTCTAACATGGCAGACACGGAAATCTTCATTAGGCTTCCAGCTGCCATAGAAACTACTTGGCATCACGGGAAAGGCCAATCAAGAGGAGGAATGCTGTGCAGTGTGGCATCTGATACCAGCTCTGATACCTACGTTTAGTGGCAGCTGTCAGCTGTAATTATTAGCCACCACCTGCCGCCTACGGAGCAGATTCAGCGAGTGAGCCCCATACCGGCATGATGACGTACCTGTACTTCACATGTCAGTAAGGGCTCAATTGATAATGCTACAAAGCAGTCCATGTGATCCTGGCCTAATTGACATCTGGTTGTTAACATTACTTTTGTCAATGGGAAGTGTCACTACAGAGTCTAATATTGTCAGCAGGGCTGGGACAAGGTATTCTGGTGCCCTAGGGAAATAAGGCAGAAAGCGCCCCCCAGTGGAAAACTCAACCCACTCCTTGCCTCCTTGTGCTCCTTTTCTGCCTGAGATGAAGTGGCGCCCTAGGCGGTTGCCTACCTCCGCCTACCCATTGTCCCGACCCTGATTGTCAGTGATAATTGGACGGTACAGAGACACACCCCGTTGACAAGAAAAATGGTGACAACCATCAATTTATTCATACACATCCAGAAGAAGTAACTGTGTCCTGAGTCCTGTGATTGAGCAAAGCAAAATTTGGTGCGGCGTGCATCGCGGTTGTTTCTTAACACACCCTAGATTCCATTCCTGGGTACACCATTGATGGAATCCAGGGGTGTAGCTATAGGGGGTGCAGTGGTAGCAGTCGCTACCGGGCCCTGCAGTCTAAGGGGGCCCAAAAGCCCTTCCACCACATAAGAAAACAACAGTATTGTAAATGGCACATGATAACTGGGGGGCCCCATTTCACTTTTTGCACTAGGGCCCAAGAGCTTGAAGTTACGCCTCTGATGGAATCAGATCTATCCTAAATAGATCCATCATAAATGTTGTAACTCCGTTGTGATCAGACGTAATGGTGGCAGGGGGGAAAGCTTAAGAGGCTATCAATCTCTTCATCAGCATGGTATTTTCATCATCATAACTATGACTGTTCCATCTTGACTCTCGCAGTCGGTGACATGAATCTTTACTGAGGCTTGTCCTAGTTTTACCTCATTTAACACAACTTCCATTGAAAAAAAGTCCAGGGGGGGATGAACTGCCGGATACTATTACTGTGTTGTCTTCAATTTACTAATGGATAATGGATAATGTGAAGTTTGCATTACATTAGCAAAAAGTTTTTCACTGTGAGAAAATGCGTCAATACAAATATTGGATATATTAATATGGAGATGGTACAAGTGGCAAAAGTCCCTTGTGGAATTATTTCCTGAGACCGTGGCTGGTTGTGCGGGCAGCACCTTATAGACTTGGAATCTAGATTATTTTTGGTAATGGTGCATAAGAATCTGATATGAGTAATATTGAACCACTGATTTATACCGGGGGGAAGGAAGCCATTTTTATTACTCCACTTCCCATTGACTGGCTTGCCCAATAGCAGGAACCACTTCACAGCCTGTGTGTAAGGCTATGCTCACACGGTGTATTGCAGCCGTGTGTTTTGGGAGCTCACGCTGACCAGAGAATAGCCCCGAAGCTTGAGAAGCCGGCAGCGCGCCGGCCCCATAGACATGTATTGTTCATGGCACGTAATCGCCGCGAACAATTGATATGTCACTTATCTCCCCGCGCTTACAATACGATTGTATTGTACATGCGGGGGGATGACACGTAATCCATAGCTCTCTATCAGAGCTATGGATTACCATAATTCCGGCACGCATTTCGCCATGTATATCGCGCAATACGCGCCAAAATAAGCCATGTGAACATGGCCTAAGAGCATGAGGGCAATGAGCCTCAGAAGCTAAGCCTGCATGTCCAGCTGAAGGGGAATCAAAATAAAACCAGGGGGCGCTATAGCAAGGATGTATAAGAGCAGCACAGTAGCGTGCATCGCCGGTCTCCTGGGTTCAAATCCCAAAAATGACTACATCTTGTTTATATGCTTCTCCTATGTTTGTGTGGGTTTCCTCCAGTTTCCCTTATACCCAGGGCAGTTTTAGCCACTAAGCATTGGGGATCTGGTGCCTAGAGCGGCATCCTGCAGGGGGCGACACCGACAAAGAAAAATGTGGGATTTAGATTGTGAACCCCAATGGAGACGGGGAGCAATGTGAATGATAACAACCTCTGTATAGTGAATGGAATGGTGTTATATACTAGCGCATCTAAAAAAAATAGAATATCACTGAAAAGATCATTGATATCAATAATTTAAGTCAAAGAGAGAAACCCATATAATGTATAGACTCATTACAGTATGAATTATAAGGTTTAATATAATACATTTGTGAGCCCTATAACAAATACAAAGCTAGTCCTGGAAAATCCCTTTAATTTTCAATGATATTCTAATTTTCTGAGATGCATTAGTAAATGGTGTTATATAAATAAATAAAATGAATGTAACGGTCATGTCTGGATACAGTAGCTTGCAGATTTAAAGGGTTGTCTCACTATAGGGATCGCTGCTTTTTATGTTAAAGATCTTACAAAAACAAGTCACTTTACAATATGTGTCTATTATCAGTGTCCGACCTATTCCTAGATATCCCCTCTTGTTTGGGCTGCATCAGCTCCTCAGGTCGCTATAGCTACAGACCTGTTTGATCTCTCCTGATAGGCTGTAGGCAGTGGCCGCTATAACTACAGGCCTGTTTGATCTCTCCTGATAGGCTGCCAGCACTGGTCGCTATAGCTACAGACCTGGCTTCTACTGCAGCCTAGTAGAAGCCAGTAAACACGCCACTGAATTCAAAATGTAAGAAAACAGGACTGAGGTAAGAGGAATCAATGTAGTGAGACAACACCTTTAACAGAGAAAATGACCCATTGCTTAAAATTATGTTATACAAAACATTTTTTTTTTTTAAATGTTTCTCTCATTGTCTATATTCGGATACAGTCAAGAAATCCTGCAGTTTTTACACTGAATAAGCCTCATAACAGGCTAACACCGCCTTTGCGACATAGATCACTTCTCATTAGTCTCCATTGACATTACAGGCAGGAGTATAGTGACAGGTAGCACCTAGACTACTAGTACATCTAAAAAAATTAGAATATCACTGAAAAGATCATTGATATCAATAATTGAAGTCAAATAGAGAAACCCATATATTGTATAGACTCATTACAGTATGAATGACAAGGTTTAAAACAATACATTTGTGAGCCCTATAGCAAATAAAATGCAGTATATATTTGTTAATGATGTATAAGAATCTGATATGAGTAATATCGAGCCACTGATTTTTACCTAGGGAAAGGAAGCCATTTTTATTGCTCCAGTTCCCATTGAATGACTTGCCCAATAGCAGGAACCACTTCACAGCCTGTGTGTAAGAGCATGAGGGCAATGAGCCTACATGTGCAGGGGACGTTCTGAAGGGGAATCACCAGGGGGGCGCTATAGCAAGGATGTATAAGAGGTTGTATTGATACCAATAATTTAAGTCATAGAGAAACCCATATATTGTATAGACTCATTACAGTATGAATTACAAGGTTTAGTATAGTACATTTGTGAGCCCGATAACAAATACAAAGATTCTGGAGAACCCCTTTAATTTCAATGATATTCTAATTTTCTGAGATGCACCAGTATATATTGATAACACAGGATCTACCATTCACAATAACTGATGAGTATAGCTTCATCCTTGCACAGGTCACAGAGCATGCCCACAACACCCTCCCATAGAGATCAGTGTGTCATTTCCACACACCAGTTTTCTTGTCCATATCCACGCGGGTGCGGTAAAGCTTACCTTTGACCTGCTGTTAAGAGAGCAGAACAGATCAGGCAAGATGTCTTCCCAAATATAGAAAATAGAATTAAAAGAAAATCTAGAATCAGAAAATCTAAAATCAGAAACTAAAAACAGACACCATCTAAGTAACCCATGCAGGGGCGTAGATAAAGGGGGTACGGAGGTAGCAGTCGCTAACAGGTCCTGGAACCTTAAGGGGTCCAAAGGCCTCTCTACCGCATAAGGTAGTACCAATATTTTAAATAGTACATGGTAGATGGGGGCCCTTTTATGGATTTTGCACTGGGGCCCCAGAGTCCTTAGTTACGCCTCTGAACCCACAGCTGCCCAAAATACAGACGGATCAAATACAACTGCTAACTAGTTAAAAGGGTATTTCCATCACATTGATTAGCATCAAAGGCGTTGTTCCACGAAAGACATTTATCACCTATCCACCTAATGCGTGATAAGTAAGTGCCTATCTCTAAAATGGGGCCCTTGACACCTTCTCCTTGTCGCTGCTATCGAGGAAATGGAGCAGCGGGCAAATATTTGTGCACGTACTCAATTTAAAGTCTATAGGACTGACAGGGATAGCAAAGCACTGTATTCAGCTATCTCCATCACTCTCATAGACTATGAATACAGAAGCAATTTTCCTTTTTGGGTGTCAGGAACCATTTTTAGAAATCGCTAGGGTCCCAACAGCGGCACCCCCAGCAATCAAACATTTATCACCTATCTTGTGCATAGGTGATAAATGTATTTTGTAATGCAATCCCTTGGTAGGCAAAGGGAAAAAAGATTATTACCAAATACATTGCTGTTTTGATTTTGCTTCATTTCAGAGTTAGAGCAGTTTTTATCTTCTGCTTGGTTCCAGAAGGTTTTCTAGGTTACCGACCACCTCTCTCTGCTCTAGCAGTGGACAGGATGGTGTTGTTACTCCCTGTTGTGTCTTATCAGCAGCACATGAGCTTGTTTACTAATAAACTTTAACTACTTAGAGCTCTATAGCCTTAGGCCCTGCTGTTAAAACTCCTCCTTTATAAATGTCCCTCTAGCAGGCTCAGCTAGGAATGGTGGAGCTGACATGTCAGTCACTGCTGGGGAACCGTTTGCAGCATGAACAGAAAGTGGGAGCCTTAAACTGCCTGGAAAACAGACTGGAGAGCCCCTTTAAGTCCATGTTTCTAATATCCCCTTTCTGAAATCATAGCTCTGTATACATAGAATCCAGGTGTTTTTCATGGTCCTCTTTACGTGTGACTGACGAGGTTCGTGCAGGATTTTGTCTCTATATGAAAAACTGGGTAATTCACATTTCAGACTTATGTGTCCCAGTTTGGCCATTTGAAATATTTAGTTTTATGAATTAATGAATAATTTAAGACAAGCCTCCTTTATGTGTCTCTTCCTATGCTACAATTAAGAGAATGTATACAACAAAAGCGAGGCCGTATACTCAAGACCCACATTCCATTACAGTTCATCAATTCATAATGCTAAGTACAATATATTTTAAAGCCATTGAGATACCACAACCACCATCATCATCATCATGAAAGGAGGAGAAACAAACACCTCATTATCGTGGCATAGGCGCGTTACATTATTACTTTAGATATGTAAAAGTGAAATGTGAAATTCAGTGCAGAGAAAATGAAGATTATTAGTCATGTCCTGTACTGCTCTTACATGTATTAGTGAGGTACATGGAGTGATTGGTAGTCCATAGCGCCTCTCTACAGTACAGTGCGGTACTACATGTCCTGTACTGCTCTTACATGTATTAGTGAGGTGCATGCAGTGATTGGCGGACTATAGCTCCTCTCTACAGTACAGTGTGGTACTACATGTCCTGTACTGCTCTTACATGTATTAGTGAGGTGCATGCAGTGATTGGAGGTCTAGTAGCTCCTCTCTACAGTACAGTGCAGTACTACATGTCCTGTACTGCTCTTACATGTATTAGTGAGGTGCATGTAGTGATTAGCAGTCTGGTAGCACCTCTCTACAGTACAGTGTGGTACTACATGTCCTGCACTGTTCTTACATGTATTAGTGCAGTGCATGCAGTGATTGGCTGTCTAGTTGCTCCTCTCTACAGTACAGTGTGGTACTACATGTCCTGTACTGCTCTTACATGTATTAGTGAGGTGCATGCAGTGAATGGGCGATCTAGTAGCCACCTCTCTACAGTACATTTTCGGTTACGACACATGTCCTGTACAGCTCTTACTGTTTAGTGAGGTGCATGAGTGATTAGCGTCTGGAGCACCCCTCAGAAACGTGGGGTACTACATGTCCTGCACTGTTCTTACATGTATTATGCAGTGCAGCGTTTTGGCGTTATTTGCTCCCCCTTAAGTACATGGGGTACTACAGTCCTGATGCTCTTACATGTATTAGGGGTGCATGCAGTGATTGGGGTCTGTAGCACTCTCTACAGTACAGGTGGTACACTTTCCCTGTTGTTCTTTCTGATTAGTAGGTATATGTAGTTTTGGGGGTTAGTATGCCTCTTATACAGTGGGGTACTACATTCCCTTACGCTTTTCATTTTTTAGTGAGGTAAAATGTAGTTTTTTGGGGTCTAGTGGGCCCTTTCCTACAGTACGTCGGTACTACATGTCCGTATTTTTTTCTTACATTATTAGTGGGGTTGCATGCGTGTTTGGCGGACATAGCCCCCTACAGTACATTCGGTACTACAGTCCTGAATGCCCTTTACTTTGTATTAGGAGGTGAAAATGCATGTTTGGGCGACTATAGCGCCTCTTACAGTACATGCGGACTACAGCCCCTTTAGCTTTAATTTATTAGTGAGGTGCATGCAGTAATTGGCGATCCAATAGTGCATTTCTACAGTACAGTAACATCTTGTTTTCTTTAAAACAGACGTACATTCTAAATCTCAAGCTTCTCTTATGTCCCTATGAGCAGCACAATGTGGGGATCTAGCAAGCAGAATCTTAGGAAGGGTCTTCTCACATAAGTTCTGAAGGACTTGCCGACTTAAAATGTAGCGGCTGCCTAGTGCTTTGTGGAACTTGTTCCACTGTGTGAACAATGGAAGCACTCATCAGGCCAAGGAGGCTTGTGACCATTCATAGCGTAAGCTTCTTGGCAGTTTGGAGTTTTATTACCCCTTGAAGGATCTCGTGCATCCCTATTGGAGAAAGGAAGAACATCAGGATCTCCGAGTCGACCAGGAACTCGATTTCAGTGACTGGACTTATCTGTGTCTTTTCCCAGTTTACTATCCAAGCGAGGTCAGATAAACAGTGGATGACAATTTTTAGGTTTTTGATTAGAAGATCTATTGTCCTGGCTAATATTAAACAATCCAAATTTTGTGAAAGTACGGTAGCCAAGCATTTTTTTGAGGCTAAGCCCACTGTGAGCTACTTATGCTGGCAGACGGTTGAGGAAGTATATGGTAACTGTCACGGGTGGGCCTGCGACCCTTGTCCCGGGTCGCAGGCACATCCGTGATCCCCACAGAGCGGCACCGCCGCCCGCATGTCGGGCAGTGGGCACGCTAACCCTGCTGGCTGGGTCCCCGCCTACTTACCCGGCCGCGCTCCTGCTGCAGTTCCAGTCTCCCAGCGCGCGTCTCCACTCCCTAGGGCGCGCGCGCCAGCTCTATGAAATTTAAAGGGTCAGTGCATCGGTAATTGGGTATTGCCGGTCACTGCCCTTATTTAAGCCTGCCCCTTCCTGAGTCTTGTGCCGGATCTTTAGTGCCATTTAGCCTATAGAGAAAGCGTTTCCTAGCCTTGTTCTGATTTTTTTTTTTTCCGTTTTGTTACCGTAACCATTTGCTTCCGTTCCTCGACCACGAACCATAGCCACCTGTCCTGACCTCCTGCCTGTCCCCGACTATGAGCCTGCCTGACGATTTTGTACCACGCTACACCTCGGCTGCCTCCGCAAGCAAGTCACGTCAGGGGTAGCATCTTGGTAGCAATCCGCCGCAGCAAGTCCATCCCGCTTTGCAGCGGGCTCTGGTGAATACCAGGACCTACTTAGATTCCGCTTCCTGGCGTGGCTTACACCATCGTTTGCGGCGTTCCAGAGGATCCACGTTCTCCGACCGTGACAGTAACAATGAATTACAAATTAAAATGCTGCTTCTCCAAAGAGAAGTCTTTTGGATTTTTATCTGGGATTCACTTGCTCCAAAAGGGTTGAACGAGGAATGTAACTTTAATGTATTCTTATGAACTTATTGCTGTTGTAGCTTTTTGCAACATAAGTGTCAATGTAGCTGATTTTAATTGGTAGAATTGGTAGAATTGGTCAGGTGGTATGGTAAATCATAAAGACTTTGTAACGTGTACTGCAAATGCTTGAGCGTACCACGAAATGATGCAACAGGAGGCATTTCTCACTCTGTGCTACAAGAGTGTGGATCAAAAGACAAAAAAAATGGACTAAAAGAATTTTGGATGATGATCCAGATGCATGCCATAGGTTTTTATATACCATTTATTACAGTATGAATGACAAGGTTTAATACAATACATGTGTGAGCCCTATAACAAATAAAATGCAGAATATATTTGTTAATGATGTATAAGAATCTGATATGAGTAATATCGAGCCACTGATTTATACCTGGAGAAAGGAAGCCATTTTTATTACTCCAGTTCCCATTGACTGGCTTGACCAATAGCAGGAACCACTTCATAACTTCATAGCCTGTGTGTAAGAGCATGAGGGCAATGAGCCTGCATGTCTAGTGGACGGTCTGAAGGGGAATCAAAAGAACACCAGGGGGCGCTATAGCAAGGATGTATAAGAGGATGTATTGATACCAATAATTTAAGTGAATACAAAGGTTTCATAAATAAGACTGGTTGTGTATTTAGAAGAAGAAAAATAAGAAGAGAAGAAAAATATTTATCTTCGATAAGAAGATAAATATAATATATATAGTAGGTAATAGTTCTGTGTGTTCTGTGGATAAGGTATGCTAGAGTGGACAAAGGAAGGTCCCAGTAAACATGGTCAAAACTTGTGGTTCTACACATATTGAAAGGTCAAATAACATATGGTAATATTAACCAGTCGTCTAGACAGAGGACGATGGATGTCTGTTGAAGCCTTAGGAAGTTAATGTCTGCAGAGATGATCTTTGTGAAGACAAAGGGGGCAGAGGAAATTCTAAAGGGGAAGGAAGCAAACTGACAATGTCTAAGCCTGCCTTGCAGAAATACCACTATCCTTAGATGTTTCTGATCTGAAGTAGCACTAAGGATAGAACAGATTTTATGGTTTCCATCCTGAAGTGCTTCTTTGGAATGTACTGATCAAGATACCTCAGGTCTATGATGGTTCACCAGTCGCCCGGGAGTTTCGTTATTAGGAAGACTTTGGAGTAAATGCCTGTACCTTTTTCGGAGATGGAGCCCTTTTTGAGCATAGCTCTAACATGGAGGATTCCATAGCCTGTTGTTTGACCTGCAGGAGAAATCTGGTTATAAGGTAACAATCTCAAGGAAGATTCTGAAACTGAGTACGGTAACCATACTTTATGAGATTCACGGCCCAGGCTTTTGGATTCCCATACCAAGGTGAAATGATGAAGACAGCCTCTGACTAGAGGGCCTTTGCCATTAGGAATCAATCTTTCTTCTTGAACTGCAAGATCTTTTGGCTCCTATTTGGCTCCTATTGGCGGAAAGGTCTTGCATGAGTCGATCTTCTTAGAAAGGAAAAACTTGCCATGTCCTCTGCCAACCTGAAAAAGAGCATGACAACTATTCCATCAACTCATCATGCTCTAAACCAAACAGCTTAACTGGATGAAACTCCAGGTTACATAGGCTGTTTTTTGAGGAGATGTCAGCTAGCCAAGGCTGAATACACACTGCTCTGCAACTGGCAGGTAGCTTGATTAAACAGCCCTCGGAGTCCAGGAGGTAATCTACAGCCAAATTAAAAGTTTGAAGCTGGTAAGAATCTCCTGTCATGGACACCCAACCTGACTTCCTCCTGGATCTTACTCAACAAGGTCTTTATTATTATTATTATCGTTTATTTTGGAGCGCCCTTGATTCCAGGGCGCTGTACATTTCAGGCGGGTACATAAATAACATTGGTCAGACAATTACAAAGTGACAATAAGTGACTAACAACTGGTACAGAGGGAGAGAGGTCCCTGCCCGTGAGGGCTTACAATCTACAGGGAAGGGGTGAAGAGACAGAAGGTGAGGGGCAGACATGTTTGTGGGGCGGAGGAGTGCAACACGGTTAATGTTGGTTATAGGCTCCTGAAGAGGTAGGTTTTCAGGTTACGTTTGAAGCCGGTGAGAGAGGGGGAGAGTCTGAGGTGTTGGGGCAGTGAGTTCCAGAGTGTGGGGGACGCACGAGAGAAGTCTTGGAGACGGTTATGTGAGGAGGTGATAAGAGGAGAGCAGAGGAGAAGGTCCTGTGAGGAGCGGAGGTTGCGTGAGGGGAGGTATTTAGAGATTAAGGCAGAGATATATGAAGGGGAGAGGTTATGGAGAGCCTTGTAGGTCAAAGTTGCTAGCTTGAACTGGATTCGCTGGGCAATGGGTAGCCAGTGAAGGGATCGGCAGAGGGGAGAGGCAGGGGAGTAGCGAGGAGAGAGGTGAATCAGACGGGCAGCAGAGTTAAGGATGGTTTGGAGGGGAGCGAGGGTGCTAGCTGGGAGGCCACAGAGGAGGATGTTGCAGTAGTCGAGGCGTGAGATGACGAGGGCATGGACCAGCATTTTTGTGCTTTCAGAGTTAAGAAATGAGCGGATACGGGAGATATTTTTCAGGTGGAGGCGGCAGGTGGAGGTGAGGGTTTGGATGTGCGGTTTGAAGGACAGATTGGAGTCAAAGATTATCCCTAGGCAGCGGACCTGTGGTGCTGGTGAGAGAGTGTAGCCATTAACAGTGATAGAAAGATCAGGTGGAGGGATAGAGTGGGACGGTGGGAAGATAATAAATTCAGTTTCTCCACATTTAGTTTTAGGAGACGTGATGAGAAGAAGGAGGAAATGGATGATAGGCAGTCTGGGATCCGGGAGAGAAGAGAGGTGACATCTGGGCTGGAGCTGTAGAGTTGGATATCATCAGCATATAGGTGGTATTGAAAGCCGTGTGATGCTATGAGCTGACCGAGGCCAAGAGTGGTTAAAGGGGTCGTCTCACTACATCAATTCATCTTACTTCAGTTTTGTTTTCTCAGTTTCATTTTTACATTCAGAGGCTTTTACTGGCCTCTAGTGGCCTGCAGTGATGAGCTGCTAAGGACACCAGGTCTGTAGCTATAGCGACCAGCACTGACAGCCTATCAGGAGAGATCAAACAGGTCTGTAGCTATAGTGACCAGTGCTGACAGTCTATCAGGAGAGATCAAACAGGTCTGTAGCTATAGCAGCCAGTGCTGACAGCCTATCAGGAGAGATCGATCAGGTCTGTAGTTATAGTGACCAGTGCTGACAGTCTGTCGGGAGAGATCAAACAGGTCTGTAGCTATAGCGGCCAGTGCTGTCAGCCTATCAGGAGAGATCAAACGGGTCTGTAGCTATAGCGACCTGAGGAGCTGATGCAGCCCACACAAGAGGGGATATCTAGGAATAGGTAGGACACTGTTAATGGACACATATTGCAAAATGACATGTTTTTGCAAGATCTTTAATATAAAAAGCAGCAATCCTTGTTGTGAGACAACCCCTTTAAGGCTTAAAGAGTGTTTGGTAGGCAATGTCAGTCTCATGGTGGACAGCAGAAGCCTGGTAACCCTGTCTGAGGGCACGATCAACCCTTCTGTCTATAGCGTCTTTAAGACTAGAACCATCCACCGATGGAACAATCATCTTCTTAATTTGGCAGTGGCCACATCCACCTAGGGGGGCAATTTCCAAAGAAGGCCTTCTTTTCTGACAAGTGAAAATGTTTGCTTAAAATGTTAATTCAAGACAGGAACCTTCTCTGGAGCCTTGATTTCAGGTAGCATCAGAGTGTTGAGGGAACTGACTGCTTTCATGGTCCAACACTAGGCACAGACCTGTTTCGGCTTGGGCTCTTGGCAGGTTGCTTCAGGAGAGAGCAAAATTCCTCATTAAGCTCATTTAAAGAGGCCTAAACAAAATGTCTAACCCAGATCCCAACGTCTCTAGTGGAAGAGGGGCTGATAGAGAGATCCCGAAGAGAGCAGTCGTGATAGTAAAGACTATCATGACCATCAAGGAGAGTTGTGTTGCATTCATGGCAAGCAGCATGTTTCCTCTTAGAGGAGGATTTGCGGAACCCAGAATCCTGGAACATCTGAAAAGCCAAAGAATATATGTAATTCTGCACATAGGTATATTCTGTAGAGAATGCTCCCTTGACACTTAGGGCCACATGTATGAAAACGGTTTAGGTCTAAAACTCATTTTTTTGCCCATAGGTTACACAGAATGGCCATGAGGTTAAGCAATAGTACAGCGGCAGTGATAGCACTTTACAAATAAGGAGGACCAAATGGGAAAGAAGGTAAAAAGAACTGGTATATAGAAGGAAGGATTCTCCCCCTGGGGAAGGGAGGAGGAAGGAAAAACATCTTTCCCAATCCAAAATTAAACTGTGTACAATACCAGATGCTCTGTAGGTGACAGAACACCAATCAAGAGAACAAAAAAACTGTTTTAAACTTATAAAGCTACAGTTTTCACATTTTTCCACATGTAAGATGGGGCCTGCATTGTGCATACGTCATATCGTTTAAAGCATATAAAGTGCCCAGAATGTTCACAGGAGACCTGGAACAAAAGGCACAGAAATAAAATGTTGAAAATGTGGTACATAAAATGCATAAAAGCATACTTAGCTTCAGAGGACCGAAAATACACAAAGGGAGTGGAGTGTTAGGACCTTCTTATAAGATACTGATGTCATTAAAAATGCCACCTGTCCTATCAGTCTGCAGGACGGAAAAATCTCTCCCTGTATTGTGCTGCTGATTATATTATTTAAAAATCATATGTAACAACTGCATAAAAATAAAACCTTGAGGATCACGGGAAAAAAGCAGAAAAATGAGAAAACGTTATAGTGTTAAAACCCGCACGTAGTCAAGAAAATGAGCCTGGTCGGGGAGGTAAACGACCCAATCAGAAAGTGGCTAAGCAATTTTTTATACAGATTATAATTTTTTATTTATTACATTACAATTTAGCGCTACATTCCACAACATACAGAGATTATCATTATTAACATTGCTCCCTGTCCCCATTAAGGCTCACAGTCTAAATTCCAGATTAATTTATTATATTCTCTGTATTTGGAGTGTGGGAAAACCTGGAGGAAACCACACAAAAACAGGGAGAGCATACAAAATACTTTAATTCATTGAATTCATATTTATTTGTTTATTTTTGTTACCCCCATATTATTGCTGTTATCTCAAAGCAAAAGCCATTGAAAACCATTGCAAAGGTTGAGATGATACAGTGCATTACCTGTTAAGTTTTTGCCCGTATATACTGTAGTAACTGTGTATTATCCACCAGGGCTTATGCTGGCACACCAGCAGTTCATCATTTTTCACCGTTTTTCCAGAAGAGAGACAAAGCTTCACCCTGCAGTCCCCTCAGCCCACCTCTATTCCTGCGGTGTCCCCACAGCCCACCTCTACACCTGCTCATCACTATTCCCCCCTAACTTGCTTCTCTCCGGTCACTCCTGACAAGTTCTCCTCTTTACTGTCCAAATCGAACCTCACTACCTGTAGTCTTGACCCACTGCCATCCCACCACATCCATGACCATAGTGCTGTTATCATCACAGCCATCACCCCTCTCTTCACGTTATCGTTAACTTCTGGCATCTTCCCTTTCTCCTTTAAACACGCTATCATCACTCCCATCCTTAAGAAACCATCTCTTTCCAACTATCGCCCCATCTCACTGCTTCCATTCTCCTCTAAACTCCTTGAGCAACACATCCATCTTGAACTGTCCTCCCACCTCTCCACCAACTCTCTCCTTGACCTGCTCCAATCTGGTTTCCGACCCCACCACTCTACCGAAAACGGCCCTAACCAAGGTCACCAACGACCTAGTAACTGCCAAAGCCTCACGCCACTACTCCATGCTTCTCCTCATAGACCTGTCCTCCGCCTTTGACACTGTTGACCATTCCCTCCTCCTACACATCCTCTCCTCCCTCGGCATCACAGACTTGGCTCTTTCCTGGATCTCCTCGTACCTCACTGATCGAACATTCAGCGTCTGTCATTCTCGCACGACCTCATCCCGTACCCTCTCGGTTGGTGTCCCCCAGGGATCTGTCCTGGGTCCCTTACTTTTCTCTATCTACACTCTCGGCCTGGGTTAGCTCATAGCATCACACGGCTTTCAATACCATCTGTATGCTGATGACACCCAACTTTACATCTCTGGCCCAGATGTCACCTCCCTACTCTCCCGGATCCCTGACTGTCTGTCATCCATATCCTCCTCCTTCTCCTCCCGTCTCCTAAAAATTAATTCAATTTCTTCACTGGCTGCCCATTGCCCAGGGAATTCAGTTCAAGTTACTAACCATGACCTACAAAGCTCTCCATAACCTCTCTCCTCCATACATCTCTGCCTTAATCTCCAGACACTGCCCCTCACACAATGTCCGCTCCTCACAGGACCTTCTTCTCTGCTCTCCTATTGTCAGCTCCTCACATAATCGTCTCCAAGACTTCTCTCGTGCTTCCCAAACATTCTGGAACTCACTGCCTCAACACATCAGACTCTCCCCCACTCTCACTAGCCTCAAAGGTAACCTGAAAACCTATCTCTTCAGGAGCATATGACCAACATTAACTGTGTTGCACTGCTCTACCCCACAAACATGTCCCCCTCACCTTCTTTCTCTTCCCTCCTCAAGGGCAGGGACCGCTCTCCCTCTGTACCAGTTGTCAATTACTTATCGTTACCTTGTAATTGTTATATTGTAATTGTAATTATTTATGTAACCACCTCGAATGTACAGCGCTCTGGAACCAATGGCGCTCTAAAAAAAAAAATATATATATATATATATATATATATATATATATATATATATATATATATCAGGAAAAACTGCAGCACTCCAAAATGCGGTGAAAAAATCAAACGGTGTTTATTCCAACATGTCCAAAGAGCAACGTTTCGACTCACAAGAGTCTTTCTCAAGCAAAGTGTAAGGGTGGTGGGCACATTATTTAAAGGTGATTGTTTGGTCATTCCCTTAAGCAATATGGCCGCCGCTTACCTCGTGTTGGCGGTGCGCATGCGCTATGACGCACTTCCGTGTTCTGTCACTCCTATGGTCATGTGTTGATGTGAGAATGCCGGACATGCGCAGTACTGTGCTTGGGATGCCGGGATTCATGAAGCGATCATGTATGTATGTTTTGTAGGAGGCGTTCGTCCCGCCCTCTATTTAGATTTGATATCATGTATTCATGGCATAATGTATCATCTTAATGCTTGATCATGTCCTTTTAGTCTCATTTATGATTGATTTATCACATTATTGTCACTTTTGTATCACATTGTTTGGATTATATTCACTATTAAGCATCATGTAACAATTGATCACATATTTTGTCACTATTTTTATAAATATTTTATTTAAATTAATTAATTAATTTGCATATGTATGAAGTTTCACCTTTAAATAATGTGCACCACCCTTACACTTTGCTTGAGAAAGACTCTTGTGAGTCGAAACGTTGCTCTTTGGACATGTTGGAATAAACACCGTTTGATTTTTTCAGCGCATTTTGGAGTGCTGCAGTTTTTCCTGGTATATATTTTTATGGACTTGTGACGTAGGTCTAACTCTGCAGGCACCCATTTATTCATTGCAAGTTTAATTTTTGAGTGCCGCTGTTTTTCCTATTCATATATATATATTTAATATATATATATATATAATAATAATATATATAATATATATATACATATATATATATAAAATAATAATAATAAAAATAATAATAAATGATGATTTGTTTTTTCCCTACTGGTAAATTCCCCTCTCTGCCCCCTGCTGCAGAGACGCGGCTTAGACTGAAGCTGCCGATATTAACGGAATAATGTAATATGTCTCAGAAACGTTGCCAAATATTTTTGCCAAAGACAGTTAATCATCAGCGTCTTCTATTGAAACGTAGTCTTGATAAATGAAAGAGAACACGTTATAGCGCAGAGGGATTTTCTTTAAACTCTAGGAGAGGTATTTCCTAGCAGATGCTGCCACCATGAGGTAGATTGCATGTACTAAATGTGCGTTGTGTATGTAAGGGGGCTTGACCTTCTCCGACTTCTGCTAACTTGCATAGAATCCAATAAAAGCATGGACAAAGGGGTCATGTACCTGAAAGTCTTCACCACCCCCTGGGCCCCAACACATGGGACCCATAAGACACATACATTTCGAGAGCAAGTGGAGCAATAATTAGCCCTTTTACTCCACTATCGAAAACTGCCTTTGACAAAAAACCTAAACGAGTTATTATTATTTATTTTAAAGTGCCAATGATTCCAGGGCTCTGCACATTTGGGAGGAGAAGAGGTTATATACATATTTTAAACAAAGTACAATGGTGACGATAAATAACTAACAACTAGTACTAGAGGGACAGAGGACCATTCCCGCAACGGCTTCCAATCTACATGGAAGAAAGAGAGAGATGAGGGTCAGACAAGTTTGTTGAGGGGAGTGAGGAGTAGTGCCAATGGGGTTATTGTAGGTTATAGGCTGTCCTGAAGAGATTGGTGAAATTGGAGGAGAGCCTGAGGTGTTGGGACAGTAAGTTCCAGAGTGTTTGGGAAGCCCAGGATAAGTCTTGGAGATGGTTGTGTGAGGAGCTGATAAGAGGAAAGCAGAGAAGAAGGTCCTGTGAGGAGCGGAGATTATGAGAGGGGAGGTATCTGGAGATTAGAGCAGAGATGTATGGAGGGGAGAGGTTATGGAGAGCCTTGTAGGTCATGGTTAGTAACTGGAAATGAATTCTCTGGGCAATGGAAAGCCAGTGAAGGGATTGGCAGAGGGGAGAGGAGGAGGAGTAGCAAGAAGAGAGGGCAGCAGTGTTGAAGATGAATTGAAGGGGAGCAAGAGTTCAAGACAAAAGGCCAAAGAAAAGGATGTTGCAGTAGTTAAGGCAGGAGATGACAAAGGGATGGACAAGCATTTTTGTAGTATTGAAGTTAAGGAATGAATATCCACTGTATATTGTTTTTATTTATTAGGTATTACATAAGAAATCATATAATTTTCTGATATACATGTATGACAAATTCTGCTCCTGTTCCTCTTTTATTCCAGTGCAGGTCCCAATCTAGAACAAAAAAATCCAGTTCATGGAAATGGCTCCCATGGAGTAATCATATTGATAAAACATGGTGTCAATCATGTGATCTTTTAACTTTTTGAACACATTGAGCCACATGTATGAAAGGTCTAAAACTCACTCTTTTGCCCATAGTAACCTATGGGCAAAAAAGTGAGTTTTAGACCTAAACAGGATCATACATGTGGCCCATTATGTTGTAAAAATGTCTAAAATGTTGTAAATATCTAGTAAGATTTCTTTAATGCACCTAGATCACATGTGCCATAGTCAAAGCCAGTCTACCACATCATTGTATGTCGCTCATAAGAACTTAGACACAGTGAGCAGGGATAGACAAGGTCTGGGCACAGAAGGACCAGCTCTTTACTTTTCCTAAAGGATAAAGCCAGAAATTGGCAGTGCCAGCATAGTGAGTAGGCACCATTTTGGATTCAGAGCTCAACCTCCACAATGATCAATTCAGCAATTCACAGGTGATGGCACAGCTTTGACACTTCTACACAAGAACCCTAGCCAACTCCAAGACCCTCTTTTGGCCTCAGTGAATAGGGAGATGGCTGTGCTTGCGCAGGTCTCCATCCCATTACTGTCTATGGGAGTTCCGAGTGTAACCGAACACACTTTATCTGCTTTATTCAGAACTGTCATAGAAAAGAATGAGAAAACAAAAAATATATAAAAATTTCCAAAAAAACCCTTTGACACTCAACCTGCAACATTCCCTAGACACATTCTGCAAGATCTTTGAAGAACATGGGTGTGCCTCCTCTGCGCTTCCATCGTTGCTTTGTCTACTTCAAGGTGATTCTGTTATGGAACAATATTCTATAAAGTTTTGCACGCTGTCCTCTGGGCTAGCCTGGAATATTGAAGCTCTCATAGCGGCCTTTTGGGAAGGTCTTGCTGGTAGAATTAAAGATGATTTGGCTAGCTGGGACCTCCCAACCTCTCTGGATGGTCTCATTCATCTTGCTACAAGAATCTATGTCCATTTTGCCAAGAGGCAACTGGAGCTCTATCAACTAGGCCAACTTCCTCAGCTAGCACCTGTCTTCCAGAGACCTCCACTGTCTTCTTCCACAGTCCCTCATGGTTGAAGGTCTTTTGTGAGTGGAAGAACGCACTCACAGTCTCCAGAATCTCTG
Organism: Phyllomedusa bahiana; assembly: GCA_025379985.1. NCBI lineage: Eukaryota > Metazoa > Chordata > Amphibia > Anura > Hylidae > Phyllomedusa > Phyllomedusa bahiana. The sequence continues at coordinate 7,179 of JAODAL010011257.1, read as the reverse complement.
CTGGTATTTCAAAAGCCAAGCTTACTTCCTGAAGGATTTTCCAGTTCGTCAATGAATCTTCAGCGCCTAGGCTTTGTGTGAGATGAAGTTATAGGTGAAGATGCATCCTCTTTACCATGCTGGTCAAGCTCAGCTCCCCATCTGGGGCCAAGTTTCAGGTTTTTAGCTTTCTGGATTCCGGCTCTGCTGAAAATTTCATTAATTCATCCTTGATCAACAGATTTCGTCTTCTAGTGATTGTTCTTGCCAAGCCTCTGGTCATTTCCTTCATTAATGCAGAATGCTTTAAGGGCACCATCCAGTACTGTACTAAACCTCTGTCGCTTCATGCTGGAGCACTCCACAGAGAAAAGATCTTGTTTCTCTTGTTGCCACATTTTACTTCAGTGGTTCTCCTGGACCTCTCGTGGCTGAAGCTCCGCATTCCTGTACTGGACTGTCACTGGCAAATCTAGCTCTACTTCGACTCCTCGAGCTCAGGCCGACCACATTGAGATAGCTCTGCCTGTCCGAGCAGTAATGCGCCTGGTTTTGCTGAACCACATTCATATATGTGTCTAATATTACGAGTGTGGTGCGACGCCCCCAGAACACCGCTCATGTTAGGCGCATTAAAAAGTGTCGAGTCTTACGAACAATGCGCCTAACAAATTCATTAGGTGCATTAGACATCGTAGACTGCTCAATTAGGTGCATTTTACGCCAGAAAAGGGTGAAAAACCCGATCATACATGTCTCCCTTATTTCTCTCTTGTTCCTGATGTGCTAGCAACAAATTATTTTGTCTCAAGCCCTCAAGACTGCTCCTTCCCCTACCTGTACCTGACAAACCATGGATTTATATTGCTATGGTTTCTATTATGGATTTACAACCCACCACTAATGACACAGTTATTTGGGTTTTCACAGATTGTTTTGTTTGCCACTTCCAGGTCTACCCATTGCTCCACAACTCGCCTTCCATTTCTTACAGAATATATTCCACCTGCATGGACTCCCTTTTCATGTTGTGTCTAATCTAGGGGTTCAATTTGCCTCTAACTTCTGACAGGCACTCTGTTTCCAACTACAAGTTAAGTTGGAATTCTCTTCTGCTTACCACCCTCAATCAACGGACAAGTAAAGAGTGTGAATCAAGTCCTCGGGAATTATCTCCGTCACTTTGTTTTGTCTCATCAAGACAGCTATTCTGACCTTCTTTCATGGGCTGAATTCTTCTAACAATCTTGATTCTGATTCTGCTGGAGCTTCTCCCTTCTTTGTGGTTTATGGGTGACATCCTCGCCCTCCTTTCCCACTGCATACTGCTTCGGATGTGCCTGTTGTGGATTCCCAGGTCCAAGAAATTTCCTACATCTGGCAGGATACCTGTCAGTTGCTCCTGCAAGCTTTCTCTCTAACTAAGCTACAGGCAGAAAATAAGCAAATACCTCATCCTTTGTTTCATCCTGGTGATAAGGTGTGGCTGTCCACCAAGTATGTCTGCTTCAAGATTCCCAGCATCAAGCTTGGTCCTCACTTTCTGGTTCCCTTCCGGGTTCTACTCCCCAAGCTTCACTTGCATCCATCTACTGTATGTCGATCCCGAGTTCCTTCCATGTCTCTCTTCTAAAGTCCATGGTCCTTAATCGTTTATTCCAGAAGACTGGAATATTCTCTACTGAAGCAGATTCTGGTGATATATTCGATTTCCAAGAAATTGTGGCAGAGAAACGTCACAGAGATAAATGCTTCTTTCTTGTAGACTGAAAGTGATTAGGGCACAAAGAGAGGTCATGGGCGGCATTGGAGAACACTGATGCCCCCGACCTCATTCTCAGATTCTACTGCCAGCAGACACAGAATAAGAAGGGACTTAATGGGGGAGGAAGGGTACTGTCATGATACAAAGTGCTTTTGTCTCTGTCCCCCGGTGCTGCCGAAACTCATCTCGCCCCGCTCCTGCTCCGCTCCCGCTCGCTGTCTCTGGATGATGTGCATGCTCCAACTTCCTAGGGTGCATGAGCCGACTCTCAGAAATTGAAGAGGCAAGCGCACCGCTGACCTCCAATCACCAGGTGCTGGGTCCTTAATTATAAAACATAATAAAGCTGTGCACATCTAAAATATACTCTGAAAAACGCAAGCATAGGTGCACACTGAAAGGCAATAGCATACATCTAACACAAATATCAGTGCACACTAAAGACTAAGTAAAACCTCAAGGTATATAGGAATATTGGAAAATTTGCATTACTGCTAAGGAAAATATGAAAAACCCTGAGACTCTTATTTTTACAGTATTTGATCAAAGATTGTATTAAGCTCACCCCAAAACGTCAAGGGATCCCAGAGCGGGTGAGTCCCTACACTGAACATGTTACCTCACTAGGCGTCATCCAGACTGCAACTTCAGGAATGGTAGAACTAGCAATTGGATTATCCTGCACTGGTTTAAAAGAGGCAGTTGGGGTGCAGCAAGCCAATGAGAGTTGCCAATCTCAAATGGAAATACAAAACGTAATAAGGCTGTGCACATCTAAAATATACTCTGAAAAACGCAAGCATAGGTGCACACTGAAAAGACAATAGCATACATCTAACACAAATATCAGTGGCACACTAAAGACTAAGTAAAACCTCAAGGTATATAGAAATATTGGAAATGCATTACTGCTAAGGAAAATATGAAAAACCTGAGACTCTTAGTTTACAGTATTTGATCAAAGATTGTATTAAGCTCACCTCCCAAAACGTCAATGTTTTGTAGTTCATTTGAGATTGGCAATCTCATTGGCTTGCTGCACTCAGCTGCCTCTTTTAAACCAGTGCAGGATAATCCAATTGCTAGTTCCTACCATTCCCTGAAGTTGCAGTCTGGATTGACGCCTAGTGAGGTCACTTGTTTAGTGTAGGGACTCAGGTTCTCTGGGATCCCCATGACGTTTTGGGAGGTGACTTAATTCAATCTTTTATCAAATACTGTAAACTAAGAGTCTCAGGTTTTTCAAAATTTTCCTTAGCAGTAATGCATTTGCAATATTTCTATATACCTTGAGGTTTTACTTAGTCTTTAGTGTGCCACTGATATTTGTGTTAGATGGGTCCTTAATTACATCACATACCCAAACGGTCTCCACCAGTGTATTGGTGTGCTTTCTGAGTGCCTTGCTTATTGTTGTTTATGCAATCTGGATTCTGACCCGTGTCTGTGACCTGGACTTTTCTCTGCCTGCCGCCTGCCCCAACATTACCACAAGAGAGCTGACCACATTTTGCCTGCCGCCTGCCATGTTGCACTTTCGCTGTTGCCATGAGAGCATATATCATGGGTAGCAACCTGAGAGTCTCCTGCAACAAAGTCCAACCTGCCTTGGCAACAGGCTTTTGTGAATACCAGGAGGCTCCATGGACTCCATTCCTTGGCATGATTCAATAAGTCCTCTCTCGCAGTGACCTAAAGTATCCACTACTGCCCCTGTGACAATCACCTTGGTATTCTGGATCGGACAGACATACCAGCAGGACAAATCTCTGGTGGGCCCCTGAGCATCTTGGGAGTGGGACTGCTTCTCAGGTCAAGAGGTAGAAAGAGAAGCAAAAAGCAATGGACATAGGTCTTGTGCAGAAGCTATAGCGTGGGCTCCAAGGATCGACTACACTGGTGGGTCCCATCATCAACTTCACTGGTGGGCCCCAAGGATAAACTTCACTGGTGGTCCCCAAGGATAAACTTCACTGGCGTGCCCCAGGCACCACAGTCTGTTAGTATTCCAAGTGTATCCCCAGTGACCTGCTTTACCATAGATGATAGAGATGTCAGAAAGTGCACAATAACAATTTTTATTCCATATTTTGAACTTTCTTATACCATTGTGTTTTAACATCCGATGTGATAAAATTTACTTCTCTCAGAAGTTTGTTGTGTGCCGAGTTACACACTGGCTTTGTCCTAGCAGATGTTGCTCCATGCAACATGATAGGTTTCCTGCTGACAGCATGTACTGCATTAAGAATTTATTTTTGTCTCTTAATTTTTTTTTAAGGACATGAAGGCCGACATTGAAATGTGGGGGTGAACAGTACGGAAGAAAAGCGTGATGGTGGTGCACGATGTAATGAGCTCTAGAATACCAATGACAATGGGCATAATGGGCTGCAGGAGCTTGGAACATTGATTGGCCAAGTAGAATACAGACTCGGAGTGTCCCAAACACCAGACCCCCACAGATGCAAAGATCACTGAAACACTACTGAGTAAAAGTATTTAACCAGGCTGAAAATTTGGGAATGCATCTGAAGGGTTCCCTCTTCCAAACCTCTCAAGGTGCCAGAAAGGCATGAGGTCTCTACCAGCAGGTGCCAGCTGTAGGTGGCAGAAAGCCAAAATAATGGTGAAACCAACCCTGCAGAGAGAGGATGTGGTAGTAGGACCTGAAAGCTGACAGGGTCCTAGTCAGAGTTATGAATATTAGAAGAGGTGTACATTAAAGATATCCTCTGATCCACTTCTATTTATCACAGGACGCTGAAACTGCACATTTGTAATGATATAAGTCTCTATAGGTTACGTGCCAATTTTCAACTCAGAACTGATAATGGTCTTGATTTTAAAGGTGCTGAAGTGGTGTGAGGTTTGATAATGGACCTAGGGGAATACAGAGCAGTCATCAAGTTCCTTTCACCTTATGGTGATGATCCTGCATCATAAGATGTGGTGAAGAACTGGCATCGTCAATTCAAACGTGGTCAGACTTCGGTGCAAACAGCTCCAATTCCAGGGCAACCCCACTATACTATTGATGAACAAGCCATCTAGCAAGTGGAGGTTACCATTTTGGAAAATTGCAGTGTAACCATTCATCACCAAGCCCAAAATGTCAAGATTAGTTTGGGGTCCGTGGAAAAAATTATCCAGGACAGTCTGCACATGCATAAGGTATCCGCTCACTGGTTCCCCGGCTGCTCACACCTTTCCAGAAGCAGGAACGAGTCGAATGCTCTTAGGCTCTATTGACGATGTGCCATGGAAACCAGGAGAACAGACTGACACAGGATGAACAGGATGAAAGCTGGATCCATCACTATGATCCAGAGACTAAAGTCCTGTTGATGCAATGGAAACATCATGACTCACCACCTCCAAAGAAGGCACATGCCCAACCCTCTGCAGGCACAGGTCATGCTCACAGTATTTTGGGACCAGCATGAAGTAGTATTGATAGATTTCCTAACAAAGGGGACCATGATCATTGGGGCATAATATGTTCACTGATGCAGGAATTGCGGGAGGCCATCAAAACTAAGAGACGTGGCATGCTCACCAAAGTTGCCCGCCCTCTTCAAGACATTGCATCGGATTACAACTCACATGTTACCCAAATGGAAGCATGCTCCTGTGGCTTTGAAATTCTATCACATCCCCCTTATTCTCTCAACCTCGCACGATCGAATTTTCACTTATTTCCAACAATGAAGTTATTTTTGAAGGGCAAGCATTTTCCAGATGATGAGACTGATTTATGAAGTCACAATGTGGCTTTTGGAGCAACCTGTTAACTTCTACAAGCGAGGTGCTTAGAGAGATGGAAAAAGTCTATTTCCCTAGGTGGCACCTACGTAGAGAAGGAATAATAAATGTGCCGAGTTTCATTGCTCTCTTTCCACAGGAAGTGGAAAAGGGGAAGTCTTTAATAAACACCCCTCGTAAGAGACACATTATAGTCCTTGGTCCATAAGCGCAGGTGGCAGATGTGAACCCAGCACAATAGGTATAAGCCCAGTCTAGAGTTGAGTGATGTGAATGTTGGGGCTACTAATGAAGAGGAGGACAAGATCCCAAATTTTGTACCAAAGCTGCAGTCAGGAATGAGTGTCCCACTTTAAGGAAAAGGGCCTGAAAGGTAAGCCTCCCTCAGTCCAAACAGACGGCTACTAGTCATGACTGGTGGATGACGCCTTTCCAAGTCCTTGGAATAAAAGAAAATATGGAGGAGGCGCACAATAGTGAAGTCTGTATAAACAGTAGGAGCAATATCACAGAAAAATCGGTGTGCTCACCTGAATGAGTTGTGCTAGTAATGTAGAGGCACAACTCTCGTAGTCACTTATGGGGCTCACCGTCCGAGACCGTTACACGGCAGCCGAATGTCTTTGGATCCAAAGCGACACTCGGGAAGCGATGGATAAGAAGTAGGAAGCACGAGGAAGAAGAAGCCGACTCGGCGCTTGTGGCAGGAATGGTTCACAAGGAAAGCAGCAATGGAGTATAATAAAACGTGTATTTTACTTTTTAAAATGTAAAGGAGTGTGGCCTTCACAAAATTAAAAACATCAAAACACTAAAGACATTACGCGTTTCACGACATATAACGGCGCTTGGCGGCGGTATACGCCGTGAAACGCGTAAAGTCTTCAGTGCTTTAAAGAGAGCTGTCTAGATATCGGTCTGCTGAGGAGTATTGTAGGAGCAATACACGGTTGGTGGGTAACACTTGAAAACTATGTGTGGCTGGAAAGTTAGATTCCTGGCTCATAGGACTGCTACCAAAGGTAGGCTACCTGCAGAGAATATGGACATAGTTCTGGTACTGTTGCTGTACTTTGGTCTTATTTGTAATTTATCAGTAACGTGATCTGTTTCTGCCTCCAAACATACTCACTATGGCATGTTTTCCTCATGACTGAGAATGAAGAACAAAGATGAATTCACATACAGTAGGAGTAGTTATGGACTGGCTCTTATCAGAGCAGGTAATGGTAGATTTAGCTTTATGGGTGGTGTTTTATTAGACATAGGAGCGCTGTAGTTGGCATTATGTGGGCAGTTTGGCTGCTATTTGGTGGGAACTGTTGCTTGTATTATATCTGCAGTATATGGACAGTAACGCTCATATCTGGTGGACACTGTTACTGGTATTATGTGGGCAGTATGATATCAGGAGGGCACTGTGGCTGGTATTTTGTGGGCAGTATGATATCAGGAGGGCACTGTGGCTGGTATTTTGTGGATAGTATGATATCAGGAGGGCACTGTTGCTGGTATTTTGTGGACAGTATGATATCAGGAGGGCACTGTGGCTGGTATTTTGTGGGCAGTATGATATCAGGAGGGCACTGTTGCTGGTATTTTGTGGGTAGTATGATATCATGAGGGCACTGTGGATGGTATTATATGGGTAGTATGACTATCATGGGGTG
>JAODAL010011256.1:0-100861 GCA_025379985.1 Phyllomedusa bahiana | reverse complement strand
TTTTGGGGGGTTTTAAGGCAGCTTCTTTCTTCTTGTGCTTTTGCCCTTCTAGATGCTCCTTATAGGTCTGTAATAGAAAAGAAAAAGCGCACAAAAGTAGTTACAAAATCATCAACACAGACAGTCCTGAAATATCATCCTACAGATCTCCTATCATACAAGTTTTCTGTTGTGTAGAGCTACAAAGCCACAGAACCAATTCTATTGCTTTTCAAGTTCTACATCGGTTACTATAGCAAACGTGTTCCCCTCGCTTCTGCAACCGGCTGCAGAGCTAGTGATCTAGTTTGCAATTTTGCATCTATTTGCATTGGATAAACATCTAGAAAAGTCAGGAGACATCACGTGCGAGTTCTGACATTCCTAGGTTACCTAGGTTAGTCAAGCACACGGCGTGATCATTAAAGGAGTGTTCTCACCAGGTCAAACTACTCTTCACAGCCAGCTTAAGATGGTTCTGTAGCAGTGACTGACATGTCAGCTCTGCTATTCCCAGCTGAGCCTGTTAACAGGACATTGGTGATGGAGCGGTTTTAACAGTAGGGGAAAAGGCGACAGATGGCTACATCAACATCACTTTTTATCTGTGGTTCATTATTATCATCCCAATATCTGGGTATCTGCAAGCCCTTGAAAACCCAATCGGCCCACGTTGGGACATTATGAAGTATTTGCCACCGATTGTGGTATTTTTCTTCATATACTAGGGAAAGCCAACGAGAGGCGGGGTCGCCCTTAAGGGGGTGCCCTTTCCCTTGGGATAAATTTTTTTGAGGTTTTCCCTTTTATTGCTTGGGGGGCTTCACAGTGCAAACCAAAGGATTAGTGCAGACAAAAATCTATCTCCTACTGTTGACATCAAAACCATGAGTGTATTATACTTGTTGAGTACAGGAAATTTTAATTGAGTTGCCCCAAAATAAAAAAAGAGGAGATATAATTTGTTATATCTATCACCTATGTCGAAAAATAAATTATTTTTTTTACCCAGATTAATTTTCTTATTAGGAAATTTTGGGTGATCTAATAAGGGGTTTTTTTTTTCCACAGATATTGTGAGGTAATTTTTAATGTATAAAAAAAATTAATTTTTTAATTGGGATTTTTTTTTGAGTGAGAAGGCTACATACTTTTAAAGGGTTAAAAATTTGTCACAAAAAACATGAGCCATGTGTGCGGATAAGACCGCAATGATGATGTCACCACCTGGCAGGGGTAAAAATTGTCCGTAACATAGGAAGCGTGAACAACAGAGATAAGAACATTTAGTTCTGAAAGGAAAGAAAATCAGAATAGCAATGTATTTGGTAATTGTCTTTATTTACCTATGCCTACATGTGGTGAGAAAACCCCTTCAAACTACACCCTGAAAGATTATGTCTGACAAACATATCAATGAACAGTCACGAAAACGTCATCTAAGATTCACCTGAGGTCCAGCACAGCTGATTTTGCAGACATCACAGTAATGGATCTGAGGTGGTTTGGGCGGCTGTTTAAGCTTAAGTTGCTTATTCTGAAACGGTGGCTTTTTCGTAAAGTTGGTCCCGGTCCAGGCTGCGGTGGCTGCGGCCGCTGCAGCTGCTGCCGCTTGTTTTTGCTGTTGCTGCTGCTGTTGATAGTAGGAAGATGCCGCTGAATACACTGCAGCTTCATAACCAGAGTAGGCTGCACCTGTTGGGTCATTGCCCAAAAAAAATAAAAAATGCATTTACAATAAAGACAGGTTCTCACTACGTCCTCTGAAGTCTAGCACAATAATTAACTTTCCCACGCTGATAATTCACAGAAGACTATAGTCTAAGGTCTCATATATACATGTGAGGAAGTACCTGGGGGCGCAGCTTGGAGGTACAGACACAAGCTATGCAAGCACTGTGCTTACCAGAAAGCCACAGAAAGACACATTACTACAGTCACACAGTAGAAGTCTCTTCTAATGGAAGTTTCCATGACAGCCTGTTGTGTAGAGCTACAAAGCCACAGAACCAATTCTATTGCTTTTCAAGTTCTACATCGGTTACTATAGCAAACGTGTTCCCCTCGCTTCTGCAACCGGCTGCAGAGCTAGTGATCTAGTTTGCAAATTTGCGTCCATAACCTGTAAGCTGCAAATGTTGAGTAATTTTAAAACCAAATTAATGAGCTGTCCACACGCTGTTGTAGTATCCACCGATTGTGTTGCTAGGACTACATTTGAAAATTTACGAATTCTTTTATGAAAAGGGAGGAAGGTTTTAAAAACCAAAAAATATTAATAACAATTTGCAATTATATTAATCCCCTTTAAAAGACATAACTTTTACTAATTATTTAAAAAAATTAATTCCTAAAAAAATAAAATTACAACACAATACCCTGATGAATAAGCTATTCATTATGGGATGGCTGGGTTTTGGGGTTGTTATCAGGCATTTTTTTTGAATTTCGTCCATTGGGGCCCTTTTATGGGGCGTAACCCCCACTGGAATAGTGCCGAAAGCTGTATCATTAAGGTATTGAAAAGTGGAAATTTATGCCCGGGTTAGAATTAATTTTTTTTTTAAATAATTGTAAAATTAGTTTAAGTGGATTATTATTCAGGAAACAGGACAATGGATAAGGTAGATGCAACTACTCTTCTACCTTGGTTACTGGATGTGGTCAGGAGAAGGCGGCAGCAGCATAGGGGAGCTTAGGGTGCGTTCCCACAGCAGAGGACAAATACCGGTGGGGGGTTGGGGGAGCGGGTTTTCTCCGCGATGAGCCCTCCCCTTCACAAGCACAGATTCCATCCGAAAACCGGCCGAAAGAATGTGCATGTAGAATGTTTTGCGGGCGGACCGCAGGTGGAAAAAACACCAGACGGAAAACCCGTGCAATGGGGTCTTCAGGCGGTCTGAAAAACCGCAAACCGCCTGAAAAACAGGCCGAAAACCCGTGCAGTAGAGACATGCCCTTAGGCTATGTTCACACTGTGTATTTGCAGGGCGTAATTACGCCCCGCAATTATGCCGTGTGACCGGGGGCGGGGCGGGCGGGGGGGACTGAGCAGGGGGCCGGCACTCTGCCGGCCCATAGACTTGAATTGCCAGCGGCGCGTATACGCCGCTAGTCATTCACATGTCAATTATCTCCCCGCCCGGCGGGGAGTGGAGACGTAATCCATAGTTCTCTATGAGAACGGTGAATTACCGTAATGAATGGGCCGTTTTCGGCCCGTAATTGGCGCAATTCGGCGCTTAATTACGGACCGAAATACGGCCCATTTTAAGCCGTGTGAACATGCCTTTAGACTTCAAGCATTCCCCGGCCGCTGATTCTCCTGACAATATTCGGTCGTTTACGGTCAGGTAACTCCCTTCCTCTCTAACCCCCACCCCCCCCCCCCCCCATTTACAAAAGAAGGATGGCTAAAAAGATAACACAAATCAGTGTTGTACATTAGAACAATTATACTAATGTTCATTATTTTTACTGTACATGGATGCGATTTATTGTATGTTTTTGAACATTCTCTTTTTCAATAAAAAACTTAACATAATTTAAGTAATTAAATAAATGAGCAAAGCTCCCTCTCCTTCACTAGATGCCGCCCTTGGTACCTGTCCAAGGGAGTCTAGTGGAAAATACATTCCTGTATGTATGCACAATGCTGGGGAGAGGGAGGGAAAGCCACAGTTCTAAAACACAACCCTAAAAGACCAATCATCAGGGGCCCGGTCACCTGTTATCCCACATCAGTAAAAGGAAATGTATACATGCAGGCTAGAATGGGGGAGCTTACCAGAATATGTAACAGCAGTCGTGCTGTAGGTGGCGCTCTGGTGTATGAGGGAACCACAGCGGCTGCAGCAGCAGCAACAGGTTGCACAGTGGAGGACACAGGGTATATAGAGAAGGTAGTTGTAGCCGGACTGGGGTTGGCAGGCTTGATTGCCGTCACCTGACGAGTCTGTTGCGCTTGTGTGTACTGTGCAGCACCCTGGCTGTAGCCAGCCTTGGGAGCAACTGGAAGAGACAAGGCGAAAGGAGCTGGTACACAGGAGGAAGAAAAGATGTATTGCAGAAAACAATGTGGTTTAGTTGCACGGTTTAGGGTAATGACTTATAACTTTAATAGTAAATATCTGTACTAGCCCGATTCAGAAATAATATTTTATACCCACACCACTAGTGATCAGTTCTCTAATCAAGGAAACAGAATGCTGGGACTTGTTAAAGGAGTTGTACAACATAAGCAAAATATCACTACAGAAGAAAGCACCACACCGGACTGCGGGTGGTGCCTGGTACTACTGCTCAGCTCTATTGAATTGAATAGAGCTGAGCTATACCACACAACCACCTATAGACAGGGGTAGAGCTGCATTTACAAAAAAAGCCACCATGAAACAATAACCTGACCTTAAAGGGGTTGTCTCACTACATTGATTCATCTTACCTCAGTCTTGTTTTCTTGGTTTCACTTTGAATTCTGGGCCGTGTTTACTGGCTTCCACTAGGCTGCAGTAGAAGCCAGGTCTGTAGCTCTAGCAACTAGTGCTGGCAGCCTATCAGGATAGATCAAACAGGTCTGTAGCTATAGCGACCTGAGGAGCTGATGCAGCCCATACAAGAGGGGATATCTAGGAATAGGTAGGACACTGCTAATGGACACATATTGCAAAGTGACTTGTTTTTGCAAGATCTTTAACATAAAAAGCAATCCTTGTAGAGAGACAACCCCTTTAAGAGTAGACAGCAGATCTGTTAGTTCTGAGGCCAAAATAAGTATTACACACCTCAGCCATAACATTAAAACCGCCTTTATAATAGGGACCTAAACATTGTGCAGTGGAAACAGATCTGATCTGTCAAGGCATGGGATCAACAAGATCTCTAAAGGGACATTAGCAGAAGACGCTTTAAAGGTAACCCGTCAGCTAATTTATGCTGCCCAAATGGCGGATAGCAGGAAATAGCTGTCGTTTGGGCAGCAAACAGTAGCTGACAGGTTCTCTTTAAAGGAGTCTTCCTATCATGGAAATTGCTGCTGAAAGGGCCAATTACTGTAAAACAAGCAAATTTCATAACATGTTATTAGAAAATATGCATTCCCTACCTTATATAGGCCTTTTTTGCACTTTTTTTTGCATCTTTGTCTCCATGGTTACAGGCCACCACCATGTGCTTTAAACTGTGGATCGTAATGCAATATTACCAAAGGCTGTCTGAGAATAGGTTCCTGTGGCCTGGCTGGGAAAAGGAGAGGGAGGAGAAGTACACTGGCGCGACAATATCCGTCTCCGCTATCCCAGCTGGGCAACAGGAACTTATTCTCAGACAGTCTTTAATAAAACTGCATTACTGGCAAGCACAGAGTGGTGGACGGTAACCATGGAGACGAGAGCAAGTTAAAGGTGCAAAAAAAAGGCCTGTATTGGGTAAAGCATACATACTATTTAATTACATGCTTTTTGAAAATTGCTTACTTTACAGTAATTGACCCTTCCAGTAGCACGTGCTGTAATAGGAATACCTCTAAGTCCTGTAAAACATACACAACCTCCAGATGCTTTATCATATTTGTGTCTGGGAGGTTTGGAGATCAACACCTTGAACTCATACCATTCCTGAACAATTTTTGCAATGTGGCCAGGGTATTATCCTCCTCAGAGGCCACTGTAATTAGGGAATCTCACTGCCATGAAGGGGTGGACTTGGTCTGCACAATGTTTAGGTAGGTGAAACGTCACAATAACAGCAACGTGATACCAGGAACCAAGCAACATCACACTGCCTTTATCAGATCACGTTCCTCCAATAGTCCATCTGGTGGCAACTCTTCACCAGGTAAGATACACGATCCACATGACGGCAAGAAAAACACTAGACAAGGTCACCTTCTTCCATTGCTCTATGCTATAGTTCTGATGCTCACAAGCTCATCATAGGCACTTTCAGAAGTGCACAGGGGTCAGCATGGGCACTCTGACCACTCAGACTACATAGCCCCACAGAAAGCAAGCTGCAATGCCCTGTGTCCTCTGATAGCTTTCTATTACAACCAGCATGAACATTTTCAGCATTTTGCGCTACTGTAGGACCCGGCAGGCTGGGCTTAAAGGGGTATTCCCATCAAGGGCTGCTGAAAGGTCCAATTACATAAAATAAACAATTTTCAAAATACAGGTTACTAAAAATATGTATGCTTTACCTAATACTGGCCTTTCTTGACTTTGTCTCTTTAGTTACCAACCCCCATTGTGTGCTTTCAGTGGTGGCCAGTAATACAGCGTTATTAAAAACCGTCTGATAGTAAGTGCACAGGTGGAGAGGGAATACATGGGTCTATACTATTCCAGCCCCAGTAACACTGCATTACCGGCCACCACTGAAAGCACACAGTGGTGGTCAGTAACCAGGGAGACAAGAAAGCAAGTATATCTGGTAAAGCAAACCGTTTTAAATAACTTGAACTTTAAAAATTGCCTACTGTACATTAATGGGCCCTTCCATGTATCAATAAGCCCTGGGCCTCCTGTGACAATGTTACAGGTTGTGCTTCCTTGGAGCACTTTTGGGGTGTACTGGCCACTACATACCAGGAACACCCAACCCCTAATCCATCTAACCATCTCAATTTTCTGTGTCACTCAGATCCTTAGACTTGCCTTTTTTCTGCTTCCTGCCTAACACATCCTACATCTTATCGCGTGTCCATTCTCACCAGATAATCAAGGTTTTTCACTTCAGCCGTCAGTGGTTTAATGTTGTGGCTAATTGATGTGTAAGCCATTAAAGTCATTGGTAGAGCACAAGGAAATTGTAGACCGAACAAGTTGCTAGACTAAAACTTTGTCCTATTTTCAGAACCTTTGTTTGAGATAAGCAAACCCTAAACACACTGTTGATATCACCCATAGGAAATGACAAGTTACCTACCCGTCTGGTAGTAGGACTCTGCCACCGATGGCTGAGGCTGGGCAGCGGCAGCTACGGCTGCGGCAGTCGCGGTTGGCTGCTGGTAGTACTGCTTGCTGTCATAGGCCACAGCTGGCGCCGTGGACCTCACATAGGAATATGAATCCTGAAGGAGAAGTGAGGGAGAAAAAAACGACGTCTGTAGAAGGTTCAGATATCATCATTAGCATCATTTTTACTGTAATAAGTAGGTTTCTGCATTATAAATATAGTCAAGTTACATTACTAGGACCAGCAGCTAATCTCCAGAGTAACCACCACATGCAGCACAGACAGCAGCTAAACAGGCGCGGAGGGACTCCATAAATGGAGACGACTGCATCCCACAGCTGCTGGCGGGTCTATAGATCCACCCCCAACATCCAGGGGCCCCACACATGCTTAACTGGGTTCAAGTCTGGGGACTAAGGGCCAGATATCCATCTGCTCCGGGGCTCCATACACAGTAGGGTTAGCAGAGATGCAGTGACATCCGTCTGCTCCAGGGCCCCATTAGGGTTAGCAGAGGTGCAGTGACATCCGTCTGCTCCAGGGCCCCATTAGGGTTAGCAGAGGTGCAGTGACACCCGTCTGCTCCGTTGCCCCATACACAGTAAGGTTAGCAGAGATGCAGTGACATCCGTCTGTTCCGGTGCCCCCTACACAGTACGGTTAGCAGAGGTGCAGTGACATCTGTCTGCTCTGAGGCCCCATACACAGTAGGGTTAGCAGAGGTGCAGTGACATCCGTCTGCTCTGGGGCCCCATACACAGTAGGGTTAGCAGAGGTGCAGTGACATCCGTCCGCTCCAGGGCCCCATACACAGTACGGTTAGCAGAGGTGCAGTGACATCAGTCTACTCTGGGGCTCCATACACAGCAGGGTTAGCAGAGATGCAGTGACATCTGTCTGCTCCGGTCCCCCATACACAGTAGGGTTAGCAGAGGTGCAGTGACATCCGTCTGCTAAGAGCCCCATACACAGTACGGTTAGCAGAGGTGCAGTGACACCCATCTACTCTGGGGCTCCATATACATTAGGGTTAGCAGAGGTGCAGTGACATCCATCTACTCTGGGGCTCCATACACAGTAGGGTTAGCAGAGGTGCAGTGACACCCATTTACTCTGGGGCTCCATACACATTAGGGTTAGCAGAGGTGCAGCGACATCCATCTACTCTGGGGCTCCATACACAGTAGGGTTAGCAGAGGTGCAGTGACAGCCATCTACTCTGGGGCTCGATACACAGTAGGGTTAGCAGAGGTGCAGTAACATCCGTCTGTTCCAGCCCCCCATACAGTAGGGTTAGCAGAGGTGCAGTAACATCCGTCTGTTCCAGCCCCCCATACAGTAGGGTTAGCAGAGGTGCAGTGACATCTGTCTGCTCCGGGGCCCCATACATAGTAAGATTAGCAGAGGTGCAGCGACAGCCGTCTGCTCTAAGGCCCCATACACAGTAGGTCCCCCCCGGGTCATTTTGGCGGTGGGATGCTCCCCTGTAGCGTCCTCCACCTTCACATACTTCCATAGCTGATGTTCACCTCTCACATAACTGGCATATTGTGAACTACAGTTTCCACATTTCTTATTCACAACTGCGCCATTTCTCAACTTGCGATGCACTTTCACCACAGTAGCTGCCAATAGTTCACAAAGTGAGCAGTGCCCAACATGCCCGCACTGTGCGCCCGAAAGCCAATCATCCATTTTAGCAACTCTGATAAATCGTCCTTTTCACCCATGACAGCAATGAGAAATGTGAGCAGACAGCCTATCACACACCTTACACCTCCAGCAAGTACACCATTAAAAGGACTTCCTTCACAAGCCACATGCTCTCAACTTCGAATGTAGGAGGTGTTCATAATAATGTGAATGAACATTACAACTGACTAAACAGTTACACCCAAAACATTAAAATGAGCCCAAGCTGTTAAATCCCTTAAAGGGGTTGTCTCGTTTCAGCATTTGGCTGCCGTTTGTGCTGGTTGCCAAACAGAGATTCTGAAATGGAGGGGAGTAATTCTCTTCCCAGCAGGGTTTATCTTCACTCTCTGCAGACACGCCCCAAAGTGTGCATGTGAGGATTCATTCTGTGTGAGCCGGGGGAAGGGAAAGATTCTCAGCTGTCTTTGGAAGTGAAAGCTAAGTGTACCTCAATAGTGTATATCTACATTATCGCACCTACCACCGATTGCTGTCAGTGAATCTCACCCGCCCCCACACCTACCACCGATTGCTGTCAGTGAATCTCACCCGCACACTACGTCGCACCTACTACTGATTGCTGTCAGTGAATCTCACCCGCCCCCACACATCGTCACACCTACCACTTACTGCCGTCACTGAATCTCTCTCGTGCACACTGCTTATACATACATCAGTATTTCTCAACTCCAGTCCTCAGGACCCACCAACAGGTCATGTTTTCAGGATTCCCCACAGAATGCACTGACCATAACTATATTACCTGTGCTATACTGAGGAAATCCTGAAAACTTGACCTGTTGGTGGGTCTTGAGGGCTGGAGTTGAGAAACACTGCCCTACACGCTCCTATCTGCGATCAGTTCATGACCTGGGTGGCACACAACTCGCCCTTCAGCCAACAATAAACTAGCAGGTTGTAACACGACCTATAAGCAAACTCCGTTGCTAAGAAAAAGTAAACCAGCCCATTTTGTAAAACCACAGCACTTGGCTAATGGTAACCAAGGACGTACATGCTTACATTTTTGTTTCCCCTCATTTTAAACTATGATCTTTGTAACGAGACAACCCCCTTTAACTAAACCCATCCAACCTAATATTCCTCTGGTAAATATTATCGTACCTGGTAGTTCTGTGTAGTCACAGGCGGTGGCGGCGGCGGAGCTTCTTGCTGTCGCTGTGTATAGCCGTAATCAGTCGCTGTATGAGCTGTGGGGTAGCCCCCGTAAGCTGCGGCAGTTGCCGCAGCGGCCACAGCGACAGGCGCCGGTCGAGCTACGGCCACGGTGGCTGCGGCCGGGGCATATGCTGCTGTGACAGTGTGAGCGGCTACTGGGGCCTGATGCACAGTGTAACTGCCCACGGTCGTTGGATGGGAATAGGCAACTCCTGATGCTGGCTGCTGGCTGCGGATACACAAAAAATCAAAGTGTATTGAATAGTAGCAGATATATGACAAGACATTTGTATAAAATCACTCGCTAAAACAGTATAGTGCTCGGCTCTACTCAGAACTCCTGCTGAAATCGGTGGGAGAGTCCCGACCACCTCTCCGTCCAAAAAACAGAGGGGTCTCAGAGCTTGTTCTCAAGAGGAGACCCCCACCTATCACACATTGATGGCACGTCCTATTGATAATCTAGCCCACCGGTTCCATTGACAGTCATTACCTGTGGTGCGTATTCGCCACAAGTAATTGACACGTCACTTATCTCCCCGCGCGTACAGTACGATCGTATTGTACAAACAGATAGAGGGGGCTTAATCCATAGTTCTCTATGGGAACTATGGATTACCGTAATTTCGGCACACATCTCGCTCGTATTAGAGCGCAAATACGCGGCAAAATTACCCGGTGTGAACATATCCCAAGGCTTCCTGCTTAGGCACTTGCACAACACTCAACGAGGTATACAGTTACCAGAAAGTCAAGGACAGTAAAAACCCGCCCCTGCCTACTCTCTCGGCAAGGACATTAAGGGCTTGTTCACACAGCGTTTTGGGATCCGACAACCGCCTCTACAAATGCAGCGGTGATTGGATCCTAAATGGATCCAACACGTATCCAACACACAGCTGCGTGTTGGATGCAGCAGGATCGCACCTTATAGTTTATTATAGGGCCCCTGCTCCGTCTTTTGGACCGAGATTTGACATGTCAATTCTTGGAGCAGATCCCAATGACGCAATGAGACGCATCAGTGATCACTGGTCCGAACACCGATGCATGTTCTACATTGCGAGCAGTGTAAAGCACACTGCTCATTGTTAGACGCGTGTTTGGATCCGCTTTCTGGACACGTGTTTGGATCAGTGTTTCGTACCCTAAACGGACCCTAACTCGCATCTTACAATGTGCAGTGTGTTTTACATTGCTTTCAATGTACAACAGGCATCAGTGTTCAGACAAGTGATCACCGATGCGTATTTACTTGCGTCTTTCTGATGCGTCTTTCGGATCCGTTCAAAGAATGGTCATGTCAATTCTTGAACTGAACGACGCAGCAGACGCCCTATTTAAAACTATAGGGTTCCTGTTGGATGCGATTGATGCAGCGCTTTTGAATGCATTTTTCAGATCAAAAACAGGTCCAACACCCCGTGTGAACATACCCTGAGACTGAGTAGGTTCACATCAAGGGGGGAAAAAAAGTAAACATATAGCTAGTACTCGACAACAAGTGTTTGAGGAATGGGAGAAGGTAAAAAGTTGCTGACTGGTTGCCTTTAATTCGTCTGGGTTACAGGTGTGTTCCCATCTTGCACTCTGATGGCATATCGATTGAATAGGCGCGCGTCTCACCTCTGGGACCCGCACTTATACCAGGAATAGGTCCCCCAAAGTTCTGGCACAGAATAGAAAGTCTGTTGCATTTGTGAACGACTATTCTCTCTTACCCCTGACGAAGAAATACGTCTATTCCGAAACGCGTCGGTAGTTTGATTGCCTGTTTAGTTTGTAGTGAGGGTGATGTCAACAGATCTACCAGTCAGTATAGCGAGCGCTACCGGCCGGAGCGCACGCTAGTCAGTTTATCAGTCTAAGGGCTTGTTCACACAGTGTTTTCACTCCGTGTTGCAAGCGCTTTTTAGATCCGTCTCTGGGACCGACCCAGAGATGGATCTAAACAATTAGCAGTGACTATCACTGCAATCTATGAAGACGACGCAGCGGCGTTCACATGAGAGATCGCCACTGCGTGTTTCCATAGAATTAACATGAAGAATTGAAATGAAATTCTTTCAAAGACGGAGCCGACAGGCAGGAGGGAAACACGCAGCGGCGATCTCCCATGTGAACGCCGCTGCATGTTCCTCATAGCCCGCAGTGATAATCTCACTGCTAATTGTTTAGGTCCAACCTGTCGGTCCCTGAGACGGATCTAAAAAGCACTTGTAACACGGAGTGAAAACACCGTGTGAACAAGCCCCAAGGAGGACTATTGCAGCTTTAATGTGGAATGGTGGAATAGAAGACGGATGATCCACCTTTCTGGTAAGCCCGCTGTAATCTGCTATTTTGGTTTATTGCTTTTATGGTTGTTTTTGTGCTAAGGGGGCTTTCACACGGTGCGTTTTTGATGCGTTTTTTCAATGTGTTTTTTTTTGTGCAGGAAGGAACAGCAATTAATGCTGTTCATTGCTGCACAAAAAAAAACAAAAAAAAACAACGCAATTTTACCGCGATTTTAGTGCAGCAACGTACAGCATTAATTGCTGTGCCTTCCTGCCCAAAAAACTTATCAAAAAATGCATCAAAAACGCACTGTGTAAAAGCACCCTTAGGGTGCTTTCACACAGCGCAGTTTTGGAGCAGTTTTAACTGCGCTCCAATTAAACTGCCTTTATTACCAGCAGCTTCTTTCAGTTGTCTAAATTGTTCAGAAAGGCGTTTCAAGTAAGTATTCCGTTACTGTGTTGTCTTGCGGATACAAACACACTAATTGGTTACTCACTTTCCACACAGTTTAGGTAAGTGCAAAAAGCTTGCTGGTAATAAAGGCAGTTTAATTGGAGCGCAGTCAAAACTGCACCAAACCTGCGCTGTGTGAAGGCAGCCTTAGTGGTGGTTGATTGTGCTATAGGACTGGTGCTAATTGTGGACAGCTGGTCATACATTAACGTAGTTACAATGGCTCCTTGTTACTCAAATTGGCTGTTTTTAGCGTGGTGGTATATGTATTACATGATTCTCTATTCTGCTTTAAGGCAGGTCCGAGTACAAGTGAGCTGCGTGTTCGGCTGTACTCAAATTCTTTGGAACGGAAAAAGTAATGGGCAAAAGTGACCGGCTCTTCACTCTGAGCTGAGACCTTCAGGAGATGGGACCCACAGCTATTGCACTTTGACGGCACAGCCTATCATATCCTCCAAAAGCAAATCCTCATCACAAAGCTTTCCAGTGAACTGGAATAAAGCCTACAGGCACAACATGTCTCCCCTGCAAATACTTCCAACGGCTGAACAATAGTCACGAGGCTCCGCTCACATGCAGTTTTTCCACGGTTTTGTTTACTCTCCCCAACCCCACCCATAGTTCCTCCATCTACCAGAACCACTGACTACAAATCAACAAGATCCTTCATGTGCATCATGACGGCTCTAATTTGTTCCAAATGAAACTATTGCAAATCATAAGCAGCAGCGAGAAGGACGACAGGAAGCACAAAGTTGTTACTCAGAGGCTGAATTCTGAGACGTCAAGGACACCATAGACAATGAGGGGGCCAAGTGTAACGTGAAACACATTGCCATGTACATGATATGGACGGCAAGCTGCTCGTCCTCCTGTCACTGGCTACAAGATGCAACACAGGAAACCTTGTAACATGAGACCGCAGAGATCTCCAAAGGAAAGGCAAGAACCCCCCCAGACTCTGGTTACAGATCTCCTCCAGGACCCGCAGCAGACCGCCCAATGTTATCACACAGGTCTCGGCTCTCCCTGAATTCCCACTATCTGCCTCTAAAAAGAACGTGCTAATCCGTGATAACGTGAGCAACGTATGCAGCGCCATCACAACATGACACATTACAGCGAGCTGTGACCGGGGGGACGACAATGTCAACTGTGACAGACTCTACAACCATCAACAGAGCAATTACACAGCAACTGATAAAAGGGTTGCGTCATCACAAGGAATAGCTGCGTTATTATATATTAAAAAGACACATGGCAAAAACAATTCAACTTTGCAATATGTGTCCCATTCATACAGTAGCATCCTACCTATTCCTAGAAAATACTCCCTCTCATTATTACGGCTAGCATCAGCTTCCACTCAGAAGCTATAAGCTAACACGACCTGTTATTCAATCTCTCCTGAATTAGGCTGCCAACTCACACAGGTTATCTATAGTCTACAGAACCTATTCAATCTCTGCAGATAGGCTGCGCCAGACAACAGGTTGCTATAGCTACAGACCTATTCATCACTAGCTGATAGGCTGCAGCACTGGTATGCTACATAGCTACAGACCTGGTTTCCTACTGCAGCCAAGTAGAAGCCAGTAAACACGCCCCTGAATCAAAGTTGAAACCAAGAAAACAGGACTGAGGCTAGATGAAATAATGACTAGAGACAACCCCTTTAAGGCTATGTCTACACGGCATAGAAAAACCATCATATTTTAGGATTTTAAAACCACTGTAAATACGATCGATCAGCCGGCCCATAGACTAATAGAAAATCGACCTGTAGACTACAGAGGTCATTTTTTTTCTGATCGTTTTCTGGTGCATTATACAACATGTTAAATAATACGCCGGCGGTTTGAGTTTTGCCGTTGCTTTCAAATACAATCAATTGCCGGCAAAAAAAAAAAAACAAAACAAGAACCGACCGAGGGTTTTGACAAAACGGTGACAAAAACCGGTCGACTTTCGGACGGTTGACTGCAGTGTGGATCCAGCCTTAGGGTCTGTTCACTCGGCTGATTTGGATGCTGTTTTCGAAGCGGTTTTCAGAGCGTTTCCGCTCCCAAAACAGAAATCAAACCTCGTCTCGATTATACAGGTACGTTTTTTTGGACAAGTTTTTGAGACGAGTTTTTTCAACACTGTTATTACATCCATACAAAATTAATAAACCGTCAAAAAAACGTGCCGAGAAATAACGCTACAAGAATTTACATGACACATCTTCTCCCACGCTTCCAAAAGGGCATGTTCACAAGGACGCCGGAATTGGCCGCAGTATGTGGCCGCACTGGTTTCCGGCTCGCTTTCCGCGGCCAAATCGCGCCTAGTTTATTAACTTGGAGTACTCTCTATGGGAAACCGGTTAATAATTCACTCCAGGCACAGGAGTTTGCGACAGGGAAGTGTCACCTGCACGGCGGCAGCGCGCGGTGCTGCGCAGACGAGCCGTTGCCACGCTGGTATGAGTGCTAGGCTGGGCCGCAGTTATGCGCCCACAAAAAAAAAAAATAAAAAGAAAAAAAAAAAAGAAAAAAAAATTAAAAAAATAAAAAATAAGAAGGGGGTTAAGGTTAAAATATATGAAATAAGGGAAAAAGAAGATAGAGAAAGAAAAAAGAAATGATTTAAAAAATAAAATAATAATAAAAATAAAAAAGAAAAAAAGGATTAAATAAAAAAGTAAAAAAAAAAAAAAAATACTACCCACACCCGCCCCCGCCCTCTTCTCCATCTCCCTCAACCCTCCCACCCCCCCCCATCCACCCCCATATCCTCCACACACCGCCCCCATCCTCCCTCCCCACTATCCTACCACTCCCCCCCCGCCCCCCACGCCCCAACCACCCACCGTCCCCTCCCCCCCCACCCCCACCCCCCCAACCTCCCCACCCCCCGCCCCCCCCCCCCTACCCGCCACCATGCCCCCCTCCCCACCCCCCGCCCTGTCCCCTCCCCCTTCCCTCCCCCTCCCTCCGACACCCATCCCCCGCCATCCCTCCCCCCCTTCACATTCCCCACCCTCCCCCATCACCTACCCCCCCTCCCCCCACAACACACCACAATTCCCCCATCCAACTAACACCCCTCAAACACCCAACAACACCCACCCCCCCACCCGCCCCCCCCCCCCCCACCCCAGGCTCCCCCCACCAATATCCCCCCTCCCTAGCCATCCCTTCTCCCCCCCACCCCGCCCCTCGCTACCCCCCTCCCACCCCTCTAGCCGCCGCACCTACCCCTCCCTGTCAAACTTCCCTTCCCACCACTCCCTCTCCATCCTTCCTCCCTAGCTCCAACCCGCCCACCGCAGCACGCTCCCCCCCCCAGATCTATCATCCCCTCCCCCCAGCCCCTACACCGTCGCGCCCCCACCACCGCCCCTCCCCCCTAGCCCCCATCCCCCTCCCCACAACCTCCCCCCCCACCCCCCCCCGCCACTACCTCCCCACCACCCCCCCACCCCTCTTCCGACACCTCTCACCAAAGCCTGCACCCTCACTCTCTCCCTCCATCACCACCCACCCCCCCCCCCCCACTCAGGACCACCACATTACAACCCACCTCCCAAAAATCCTAAACCCCCAATTTCCCAAAAATCCCCCAAAAACCCCTCAAAAAAATCACAAGAACCCCCACCCACCCCAAAAATTCCCCACATATACAAACATCAACAATCACAATGTATACACGCGCAACCAAACACAGAAACACATTTGTCATATTAAAAATATACAAAACAGAAAACAACACACATAAATGGACACATGACAGATTTCAAAAATAGGCTCAGTCATATAGGCCAAAACTGGCTCCGGCGGAAAGGGGTTAATAAGTAATGTCCCCTTTTTTTGTGTGCCCACTCCATACACGGCAGGTAAAAGCCAACATTTCCCATCACAAAAAAATTGGAATAAAAAAATTATCAAATAGTCGCATGTATTCCAAAATAGTCGCATGTATTATACCTATAAAAACGAGACTTCAGCCTGCAAAAAATGAGTCCTTACTAAGGTTCATAGATAGAAAAACAAAACAGTAATTGGTTAGGAACTAAGGTGCCGCGGCGTAAATTATTATTATGTATTATTTTTTAGTACAAAAAACATTAAGTGAAAATGATACAGAAATGCGAATACTCTTTCAGAATACTGAAAGCATGTCATGTATACCAAATGGTGAATTCCATAAAAATGAAACCCCTACAAAAATGGCGCAACTGCATTTTTTCTCACATTCCACATCTCGTTATTGATGGTACAGTCAATGGTACATCTAGTCCCACAAAAAACATAATGTGATATAAACAAATATTGCTGCAGTGGGAAGGGGTTAAAATATGTATCTTAAAATGGAAACTATATTAGCCTAAAGGTGATATGGTATGTGGTAAACAGATATGTTATTAGCTTTTAAATAGATTTTCAAGATTTACCCATAGGTGGGCACTGTTATAGCCTATGGGCAACGGATTTTTAAACTGATGCCTAAAAGTGACTTTCATCACCAGTATGCTATAAAGGCATCTTTTTAACAGATATGCCATAAAGGTGCTATTAAAATATCTAATGACATACCTGTTTAACAGGCACCATATCACCCACAGGCTATAATGTTATTGGATATGTCATTAATGGGGGTTTCCCAGCTGACACCTTGATGACATTTCAAGTACGGCTACTTCTCCATTCTGAAACAGCAGTTTTATGGGCCAGAGGTGGAACATGCGCTTTTCCCACATTGGCACATAATATTAACCCCTTCACTGTAACAATCATAAAAAGTATCATCAAAGAACCCAATAAAACAAAATACCAAATTAAGAGTCATTTGATTCTTTTATTATGTGGGGGGCCAACCATCACAACCTTTGTCCTGTGTATACACACCAAAAGAAGACAAAACCATGTTGTCAGCACCCCCTGAAAGTAATTTCTTTCATAGCACGCTGATGTCTAATCTATTGGCATTATGCCCAGTGATACGTAATGGAGTCTGATCAACTGAGATTAATTTTCCTGTTGCTGATCTCTTTTGTCACTAGTACAATACGCTTATTAAGTCATTAGTCAATATCGGACAAAAAGTCTATGTTAAAATGGGTCTAGAGCTCCAAGTATGATATCGAATGAGTCATGATTATGTCAGCAAAATATTTTTGGTTGCACTAATGTGGTTTGTAGTCATTTAAAGCAGCTAGTTAGTTTTGTACTTGTAAATGCTTTTGTATTGAATCTATTTTTTTTTACTGATATGGATTCCTGCAACATGAAGTTTGTAGGAGTTTAACC
This sequence comes from Phyllomedusa bahiana, assembly GCA_025379985.1. Lineage (NCBI taxonomy): Eukaryota > Metazoa > Chordata > Amphibia > Anura > Hylidae > Phyllomedusa > Phyllomedusa bahiana. Next base: position 83,018 of record JAODAL010011256.1, on the reverse strand, counting down.
CAGCTTTTCTAAACTTTTAATAAACTGAATGCTAAACTAAAAAATAATTACAACAAAAAAGAGAGGGGCAGTGTGGATCTGGGAGTCATGAATTTCATGTTTGTGAACTTAAAGAGGTTTTGTCACTATAAAGATTAGCTTGCAATATGAAGGGACAGTTAAATGAAGACTTTTTCAAAATACATTGGTTAATAGATTTTACTTTACTTAAGGGATAAGAGCGTTTTTATGTGCTATGGTCACCTGCATCCCAGACCATGCTCTGTTATCTGTTTTGAGCAGAGAGCAGAGAGTGATGTCACCCCACAGGCGGACCGAGCTCTGGAGAAAAGTAATTATCGCTAGCAAGATTAGTTGTTTTTTTTACTAATAAGCCTTTGCTTTCACTCCTCACAGCCTGTGTAGATTTGTTTACTTACAAATTAGTCCTGCACTACTCTTTTTAATGTTCAGCTAGTTACAGAGAGAGGCTAAATATGCTAATCACTGCTATAGAACCACCCACAGCCTGAGAAGAGTAGAAGGAATTTGCTGTGACTATGAAAACTGCATAATGAAAACCCCCTTTAAAGACCACTTTTGCAGTGAGTTTATTATTGTTTATTTGCTTTTTAAGTGCAACTTTAAGCAACTTTCTAAATAGTCTTCATTAAAATGTTCTTACTTCTTTGCTGCTGTAGAGTGTGTTTAACCTCTTTACATAAACAGCTGTCCTGCAAAAGCTGAAATCGATCTCACACTGCTTCTGATTCTGCTGCTTTCTTTGTGTCCTCTATCCTTTTTATCAGTGTTAGAGACAGAAGTAGGGAGAGGGAGGAGAATGTACAGAACAGAATAGGAAGTGAAGAGGAAATAAGGCATCCAGGTTTCCAGCACTGTATATACACATCAGCATCTCAGACAGCGCGATGCAAAGCTTTCATTACGTGTAATGGACTGGAGCACCAGTGGAGAGGATGGGAGTCGTAATACTCGGTCACGGTGGCAGCACTCACCATACCTCTCTTGTGTCTTCAAAATCACTACAGAGGAGAGGGGGCCTGCAAAATGATGTTACTCTCCTAGGACACACTTTGGTGGTGATAGTAGTTCTCTCCTGCCTGCAGTGTAGAGCGAGGTGTCCTTGTGTTATGGTGCAGGTGCAAACAGACAGGAGGGCAGATGGGGTAAAACTTGAAGTACACAATAACTTCAGTCTATTTTTAGGCACGTTGTTAAACATGGTAAAATTCCTCTATCCTTCCATACAATCCTTTCTTTCTACACTTATACAGCTAGTGCCATGGAGTGGTCCTCCAACAAAAGTTTCCTAGTCAGAGTCATCTTAGACTTCAATTTGTTGTTACTAAACTCCTGGAGAACTGGAATCTGTATTTTTTCGTCTTCAGCTTAGACTGCAAGAAGTTGTTACTAAGCCCCAGGAGAACTGGATATGTCTATTGCTAAACCAGAGGTTCGCTGGACATCAACAGGGTCACAAGGTCTGTGTGGGATGGACTATACTGCACTTCCCTTAATCTTCTTTTGCTTCTCCCAAGATGTCTTCAATCCCATAGCCAGAAGATAAGGAAGGGTGCTAGCCTCAGGCCTGTAGACCAACAGCCTTAAGTTGAGAATCATTTAACCCCATCCATCTTGAACAACCACTGATAGAACTCTAATTAGAGGGAAATTTATACATAAAGGGTGACATGTATGAGTGGGGCTGCGCCAGTTTTCTGGTGTGCTTTGAGCCAAAAAGAATGTATGAACAGATGCACCTCAAACTTTGGCATGATAAGTGCCTTTATAATGCACCAATGACACTTTTTAATGCGCCAAAGATGAGGGGCGTTCTGGGGGCGTCGCACCACATTCACAAAAGTAGACACTTTTATGATTCTTTGACGCCAAATCTAGGCACAGAACAGTTAGAACAGCCAGACCGCATCTCTGCCTATAGCTGAACATAACATTATCCCTTTCACATATTCAAAGTCACTTTATTCTCATATCCTACAGAGGGCTTTTATACCCACCTACCTACTAGGGGCTTATATACATACCTGTTGGGGGCCTGTATACATACCTAGTGACTGTCAATTTTTATTTGTACCTACAAGGGCCCTATATACCTCCACACCTACCTACAGATGGCCTATTTAACTAGATACTAGGGACCTATATTCCTACTTATTGGGAGGGGGCTGTGTAACTACCTATCTACTTAATAGGGGATCTAGATACCTACCTATTGGGGACTATGGTGATGCAAAAACGTGTTTTCCTTTTTGAATTAAAGTAATTTTTCTTTGTGTAAAATCAGTAAAACATACAAAAATACAAATTGGGTATCACTGTAATCATATCGAAAAATTATATAACATTTATATGATTGCAATTGTACCAACCCACATGGTAAAGTTATCATGTCACTTATGCCACACAGCGAATGCTGTGAAATTTAAGCCAAAAAAACAATGGCAGAATTGCATTTTTTCCCTTCATTTTCATGGCCCAATGCTTAAAAAAAACATGGAACACCTGTGCACCCAAAATACACAATACACCCTAGATGAGATCCATGAGGGGTATTGAATCCCAAATAGGGTGACTTCTGTTCAGTGTCATCTAGTCTGGTATTTTGGGGACTTTGCAAATGCAACATTGGCAACAAGTGCGTGCCAAAAACCAAATAGCGCTCCCTTGTACGCCCTGCCATGCACCCAAACAGCAGTTTAAACTCACATATACTGTATTGCTGAACTTGGAAGAAACTGCACAACAAAATTTGTGGTGCTTTTTTTTCCCAGGATTCCTTGTCAAAATTAAGCATTTTCAGCTAAAATTGCAGATTGTTGGAAAACAATAATTTTTTTTTCATTTTCACCGCCTAACACTAAAAAAATTTGTGAAACACCTGTGGGAGTCGAAATACTCACTGAACCACTGGATATATTCCTTAAGGGGTCTAGTTTCCAATATAGGGTCGTTTTAGGAGTGTTTATTAAGTTTTAGCACCTTAGGGTGTCCACAAACCTGAAATGGCACCTAAATGAAATCGTATTGAAAATGAGACCCCAGAGTCTAGACAAAAATTTCTTACTATCTTAAAGCACAATATGTCACATGAAAACATTCTCTGAATCACATGGATAGGTAAAAGTGTAATAAAGTTATTCTCACATAAAGTGTCACATGTCAGATTTCAAAAATTGGGCTCTGTCAGGACTGGCTGAGGTGGTATGGGGTTAATATGTTCAATAAAAGTAATTTTAAAAAAATCAACAGATATACCACCATGGGCATACATATTTTTATATAGACTATTTTTTAAAAATTATTTCTTGGTATTTTCTAGAATCATATATTTATATTATATTATATATATCTTTTTTAAATTACTTTTATTGAACATATTAACCCCATACTGCTTCAGCCAGTTTTAACTTTCCTGACAGAGCCCAATGTATTATATATATATATATATATATATATACCGATATATATCAGGGAACCCAAATAGTAGAGCTATATAGTAGAAAACCAGCAACTACTTGTTCCCTGCAAACAGAGTGGCCTCATTCAGCCTCCTGGCCCCATAGAAGTTGCTATGGCTATAGTTATGTCCATGTCTGTTTGATATCTTCAGCCCAGTGGAAAGTAGTTGTAGGTCTTCATAGACTGTTTGAGCCCTTCACTCTTGAAAGTGTGTAAGAGGTTGTACAACACTGGAGATTGGCCACTTTGTGGCATGTAATGTAGCCTAATGGTAAACTGGTACTTTAAGCTAGTGGACTATGTACCGCAGGGACAAGAACTTTCTGTCCCTGTTAGTGGAAGTGAGTTAATCAGAATCCTGTTAGTACACCAGGACATCGAGGGTACGTTCAACTCCGAAATAATTAAAATGCCCCAGTAAAGGACCAACATCCAAATAGTCAACTTGTCTTCCCATATCCTAAGTAAAAACACGAAAATGAACACCTAAAGAAAGGACTTTCGTTCGTTTCCCCAACAGGAAAATTTAAATCAATTCAATTGATAAAGGTTTATCCCACCTTTTGGGCGAAAAATGCGTTGGCAAAAAATATCATGCATTGAGAAATAGACTGAATGTCTTGAACTGGGGATATGGTGATGACATGTTTAGAAGATGTAGAAAAATTATATAGTCTGGCAGAGGGGGACAACATACAGAATGGAAAAGGTCCTTTTACACAATTGTGCACAAAAAATAAGAAAATGCCCCCTTTAGGAGGACAATCTTGTATAGACGTCTTTGTTTCCCAGGTAAACCAGAGATCTAGAACATCTGAAAATGAAGGGATACTCGAATTGCACCTTAGGGAAAAACAGGCAATCATGAAATTTAGAACAAAATATAAAATATTATAAAACCCTCTGATAAGGGGGGGAATATAGTTGTACTGGATCACACAGACTATAGGGACATTGTAAGAACTTCTTTGTGACGTACCTGTTATGAAGTCCTTAGAAATGACCCATCAGTAGAGGTACAAACGAGAATTACTGGAGATTTTATACACCTGCAAAAACCAAGAGTTAATTAGTGCCCCTGAATTTGATTTCCCTTTTCCCCAAAATTTTCCCACGAACAGTGACATTTTATGGTCCTCCCAAATACATAAGGGTGTAAACCCGTTAAAGGGGAGACCGATAGTGTCGGGTATAGGATGCCTCACACAAAATTGTGGGATATACCTAGATCAGGTCCTTAAACCATTTGTAGAATCCCTATCGTCTTACACAAGGGATACCATGGACTTCCTAAGGAAAATTGATGGTATAATGGTACCCAAAGACAGCTTCTTGGGAAGCATTGATGTGGAGTCACTCTATACCTCTATTCCACATGAACTGGGGATCAAGGCAACTGAACATTTTCTTAGAGGGAGGGGTCAACAGTTTGATCTACATAATAAATTTGTGTTGGACCTCTTAACGTTTGTTCTCACAAAGAATTTCTTTCTATTCAATGGGAAATTATATCATAAATTTGGGAGAGGAACCGCCATGGGCAATTCCTGCGCCCCAAGTTATGCTAATCTATACCTGGGGTGGTGGGAGGATACAATAGTCTTCGGCGACGAACCCCTCAAACATATCGAAAACATTGCATTCTATACAAGATATATTGATGATATCTTTGTCCTGTGGAGTGGGAAAAAAGAGGAGTTCATAGAGTTCATGCAAAGTTTAAATCAAAACTGTATTGGACTCAGTTCACCTATGAGATAGATCCCACCAAACTAGCCTTCCTGGATGTGATGGTAACAAAAGGACATGATGGAAGATTGAACACCTCATCTATCGTAAGGAGACGGCATGTAATTCACTCCTGCATTGGAGTAGTATTTCCATCCCAAATCCTCTAAAGAAGGGAATCCCACGAGGACAATTTTTGAGATTGCGTCGTAATTTTTTCCTCAAAAAATGAGTTTGTTCATCAGGCAAAAGACATGTGTGAGAGATTCAGGGAAAAGAGGTACCCGGAGGGGATACTCAAAGAATCATATCGCTCTGCACTCCGCACGGACAGGAAATGTCTTTTGACTCCTAAAAAGAAAGAGAGATCATTTGATTCAGGGATCATAAGATTGATAGGAACTTTTGATGCCCGCCTCTAATGAAGTCCGTAAGATACTAACTAAACTCTGTGTCATCCTCATTATGTATCCTGACATCTGATTTTAAATTGGTCTGTGAACAGCCATCACATTTAGGTAGGGAAAAGAGTCTCCAAGATCCCCTTGTGAGAAGCCATTATGTACCCCCACAAAGTGACTCGATGTGGCTAAACAGACAGCCAAAAGTTGCTACAAAATGTAGCGGGTGATAGGCTGTCCACATTTAGAAAACTGGAAAAAAATTTCAGGAGCACTAAAACTGGACAGTCATTTATGATTAAACATTTCATAAATTGTCGTTCAAAAGGAGTTGATCTACCGCATTCGATGTCCCTGTGGACTGGTTTTTGTGGAAAGACCACTCGGAAAATTGAGAAGGAGAATAGGTGAACATCTATGTGACATTCGCAACAAAAAAGACACTCCAGTATCCAGACATATTTTGGAGTCAACATGGGGGGTGTTTCTAAAGATTCAAAATTGGGAATTGATTCCTCACACCTAATGAAAGGAAGGGGCAATTTTGATATGGATCTCCTCAGAAAGTGAAACCTTTTGGATCTACACTCTAGGAACTGCATACCCACAGGGACTCAATGAACAGCTAAATTTTAGTTGCTATTTATAAGTGTGGTTAGCATATGTGGGGCTTTGATGTACCCACAGGAAGATTATCTTTTGAAATTCCACGGCTTCATCAAGCAGCTTCATTTATATATATTTAATTGAGTCAAATATGCTTCTATTTTCTCCCTCCGTTATTCCTCTATACTAACTAACATATGTACCTCTGAACTCTATTTTAACTATGTCATTGTAATTTAAATGCGTACCATTGTGTCATATACTTACTATCTGTGTCATGTCTGATCCATCCTGATCACCATCAGGAGGATGCCAAACAAGATCTATCTTTATACTTGATTTCTGTCCATTGGGGTTGCGAGTTGAGATTTTTTGCGTGCCCCATCTGAATGGCCGTTGTTCTTGTGCATATTATGTATTGAAACACTGCGCTTGAACCACCTTACTTGTCGTTCTCTGCATTATGCAGTGGACGGAGGTGGCCGTTCGGCACTCGGCAAGTGTGGGCGGAAGTGACGTTGTGCGCGATATTGCGCGTGTGTCACACATACCAGCACTCGGGGCGGAAGCTATTGCCCGGACTTCGCGCCCTGAGGGCGGAAGTGACGGAGGACGGAGCAAGCATGTGACCGGGTTGCCACGGTGACAGCTAGAACACATCCGCCTTCCGTCACATTTAAGGCTGCCTGTGCATTCAAACAAACGGCGGGCACACCATAGCCCTTCCGTGTGTTTTTTCTGAGCCATACGCTCTATGACCTGCATTATATGCAATCTCTATATTGGTAAGTACGGACTTTCTTTCTTTGGCGATATATGTCTGGGCTGCTGTGGGGTTTGGGGTCTGCATGTGTTGGGAAGTGATTGGACAGCTTGTACTATAAACATCACTTCTGTTTTCAATACATATGACATGGCTGCATATACCCCGGCAGCATTTTGATATATATTAACCTGTACTATGTGATTTGTCATTTCATAGATATTTAATATGGGAAAGGATAAATTGGGGGTAACTCTACCTGTTTCATTTCCCCCAGTTTCTGAATTTTCTGATCCATTTCTAGATTATATACATCACTTCATTGGTTCTGAAGAGACTGGGGGTGGGTCGAAACATGTTGGGACATTGTATGATTACCACGTAAGGGTAAGACTTGAGTCTAAAAGGGTAAAAGGGGGGGCCATCCCCCTACCGGTGAGGTGGTCGCCCTTGTCGGGGGCGAGTGCTTAACAATCTACACTGGTGTGGAGACCCCAGTGATCGTCAGAGTTAGTAGTTATTAAAGCGCATTTTTTCATTGGCACTTATGTTTTGCTCTTGATTTGTGTATTTAATGCTCAGCCGCATATTATTTTAAATTGTGAAGTAAAAGTTAATTTTTATATTGCACACAACTAAACCATACGCACTCCATTTTTTTGGTTTTTCTGTTTACATGCGATGGAGTAATTACCTAATGCTTAACAAACTATTAGGGATAAGTTCCTTTTTTTTACACCAGAACCATGCACAGACTTCTGAACTAGGGTACCAGATTAAATTCTAATAGTGCCTCAATGAGCTCCTTTCACCCCCAAAGTTCTCAGCTGCTATTGGCTACTGACATGCCATTTAAAGGCTTACCTGGTCAAAACATACCTGCATATTTCCCTGGTTTAATTCTGCAAATATAATGCACACCCATATTTCCAAAGTCTTGAAACTTAACCTCATGTCTAATGGCCAATTTAAAACCAAAATCTGCTAATCTAATTTAGATGTAACTGCAGTCTAACCTCCCTATCGCCCCTAAATCTTCCACATACAGGCTCAGACTGGCCCACAGGGGAACAGGGGAAACCTCCGATGGGCTCCTGAGCATGGCAGACCTGGAGTTTCTTTTAAACTGCATCTTTGGGAGAGGCAGAAAGAGAAAAAGAGGCAGAAAGCAAGAGGCAGAGTATAAGAGGCATGCACAGTAGTTGTTGGGTGGGCCTCCAAAATCAATTCCACTCTTGGGCCACAGAATGAAATTCCACTTGTGGGCCACAGGCACCCCAGTCCAACACTATTCACATTGTCACACTCAGGAGCCCATCCAAAGGTGTATGCAGATTTGGTTAGCAATGTATTGTAGCAGATTATGGTATTATGGGGATGAAAAAAAAATATTTTTACCCAGGCGAAACATTTTTCATTAGAACTAAAAGAATATGTAAGTGTTATATTTAAAGCCAAGGATCTGTTGGAAACTTATCACATGGAAATAAGGAAAGTCTTTCCCAAGGTTTAAGAACATGAAGCTTTCCTGGTCTCAAAGTGTGGTGCAGAAGGAGGGGAGAGGAGTTCTTGAACTAACTGCTATTATATATGATTTTGAGTAAAGTCCTGTATAATGTCTCTGCTTTTTGTCTGCTACTTGTTAAGAAATGATTTCACTGTGTATACCAGTAGATCCCTGGATAATGTGTGCATGCTTTATTGCCACTGCTACTGTTAAAGAGGATTTATTCTCTGTGCCAGTTTAGAATATTGTGTTTCTTATTCTTGCAACTCTATCTAATGGGTGATCTGTATCACAATGCAAGTAAAATAACTCACATACTTTAGGAAACAAATTCACTGTTTAAAATCACCTGTAGCAACTCCAAAATAAAAAAGTGCTTTCACTAATCCTTAAAGGGGATGTCTCATTTCAAAGTTTCATATGCTGCATGAATGAAATAATGCTGCTTTGCTCTGTCACTTCCTGGTCAAGCTGTCTATAATTAGCATATGAGCTCCGTGTATTCAGACTTCTCTGTTTTAGTCTAGATTAAATAAATTACCTTCTCTGAGGTCTGGAGAAGCTTCTGAGCTAATGTAAACAGTAGAGTAATTACTATCTTTTGTCTGAAAGATCAGATAACACACAAGCTCTCACTGCCGGCTGCCACCTGTGTGATGACATCACTCCCTGCTATCAGATAGAACAAACAGCAGGAGAGGAGTACACAGGTCGGTCACTTGGGAAACTAGAAAGCCCTCAGAAGGTGTAGCTCCTTAACAAAAAAAGATGAACAAAGCAATATATTTGGAAAACATCTTCATTTAGTGTTCCCTGCATTTTGAAAGCTATACTTTGTAGTGAGTCAATCACCTTTCAACTTAATGAACAGCCATTTTTAAGGTGCTTAATCTATAGCCATCTTCAGTCACGTTATGTCTGGCTATTATCAGTTATAGGACCCAAGGGAGTCTAAATCTGCAAATACAACCAATAATGAGCACTTACCTGTCGTAACAAAGTGATTGTTTGTAAATCAAGAACAGTTATTCCATGAGACCGGAAATTTATTCGACATGCTTAATGATGATCATTACCAATGAATACTTTCCATGTCTAAGACTTTCTTTGTTGTTCATAGCAACCAATCAGAGCTCCCTTTCATTTTTTCAGCGCACTATGTGAAATGAAAGGGGATCTGATTGGTTGCTATGGACAACAAAGAAAGTCTTAGACCTAGACAGTTTTCATGCATGAGGCCCCTTAGTGTCCAATCTGTCCTCATAAAAGTGGAAAATTCCTTTCTTTCAAATTGAAATGTTTGGATCATTCCCCATTTTTAGTCAGAGTAAAAAAGACTAGAAGAAAACTCAATTTGTTCTCTAGAAAGTATCTATACCCCAGGGCAATTGCAAGATTTTAAAGGGAGATTCCCAAATTATTAGCCTCAGCAGTCATGTGCCATACAAACTAACAGGACCAATAAAGACAGTGACTGGAAGAAAACAAGATTTGTGAGGATCACCAAAGCACTGGCACTAAAGTGGCAGGGGATTACAAATTTGTTGAAAATGTACTTAATCAGCATAATGTAACACTTGAACAACCCACTAGTTGTGTGCCAAATAGATTAAATGGAGGCAAAACAGTCTCTTTATTATTATATAAAAGCTCAAAAAGAGAGAGGAATCACATTTTTTATCCTAAAGGGGTTTTCTCACCACAATGATTAACTTTTAATATGTAGGGACAGGTGATTGAAAACTTTTTCTAAATACATTGCTCTAGGTGTCTATAGGTTACTGTCCATATCTCCCTTCCTAACCAGACAGTGAGCAGGGAGTGACCAGACGAGCAGAGTCTTTGGGCGACATGTATGAACATTGGTGCTGACAGGCCAGTTCTAAACAGCTTTAAGGCAGTATAGAATGCGCCACAATGTATGAACCTGTTCTATTGCGAGTCATGCATACCGGCGCATTGTAGTGCCAATTTGACAAGTCTGGCTCAAGCAGACCACCTTTAACTTGGTTTGGCTGTTCTAATTGTTATGCGCCAAAGTTTGTTGTCAAAGAATCATAAATGTGTCTAATTCTATGAATGTGTGCAACGCCCCCAGAACGTCCCAAATCTTTGGCACGTTAAAAAGTGTCGTTCCTGCACTTATGGCGCCAAAATTTGGAGTGTGACTATTCATACATCTATAGAACTGGTCTACTACAGCTGTTTGACGCCAGATAACTTGCACAGTCCCGTTCTTTCATGTCACACTTTATCTCTAACAAGATTAGATTGTTTAATTGTTTTCCTTTTCAAAGCATTTGCTTTCAGTAGCATTGTTTACTTACAGAATAAATATCCGGCACTTTTGTCTCTATAACACTCAGCTAGGAATACGCTAATTACTGCTATAGAAACACCCACAATTTAACTAGAAAGTGTGAGGCTGAAGCTGCCTGTGACTACACAACTGCATGGTGAGAAAAACCCTTTTAAAGAAGTTTTCCCATCTGGCTGTTTTTACAGAGCTTTCTTATTGCCCCCCTGCGTTATGCTTCCACTTTGTGCAGGCAGTTGATAATTCTACAGCACTGACTAATATTTCAGCTCTGCTAACTCCTAGTCCTATCTGAACCTGTTACAGGGATATTAGTGATGAAGAGGTTTTGACAAACAATGACCCTGTCAAAGTTGGAGGTTTGGCTATAAATGTAAGCTAATAAAGCTGTATTTGTCATGAAAGTAAGCTACATTCAGTTGGAAAGTAGGAATATTTTGTATTATCACTAAAAATATTATAGAAACTTAGAGAAAATATATGCTTTGATCTGAAAGGATAGTACAAGACTTCTGCACCAACTTGGCCATTGCCATAGCAGATAGATTTGGTCAGTAACCTAGGAAAAGCTTGAGTATGCAACCAGAAGAGCTCTATTTTTTAAATAAAGCAAAATCAGAAAAGCAATGCATTTGGTACTAGTGTTTATTTACCTTTTCCTACATATTTAAAGCTAATAAATGAAATGGGACCACTGCTTTAACTCAATGCTGTTGCTTGCTTGCCTTCTAGATAGTGTCAAAGCCTGTATTTTCCCTAAAGCTATTTTCATAATGCATGCTGTAGGGTCGATTCAAGATATATATTGGAAGGAACAACACACTTATACCTCAGTTGTGATGTTCTGGGCCTCAATCATCTATAGCCACTCACTAGAGAAAAAAAACAACATACTGTGCAGTATATGATTTTTTACTGGTTGCCTCTGTCCTCTGTATAGAAGAGAACTATTACTAACAGCAAAAAAAAAATTCTACTTATGTATTCTTTACAATGAAGGAGCACTGTCAGTATACTACCAGTACTCGGGTCATGTAATTCATAAGGAAAACAACCGAATAGAAATTCCTCAATTTAAAAAAAACTAACTTTTAGTAGTAATAATAAAAGACTAAGAATATCTTAAATACAGCACTTCAAATTTAATAGAATTGATTGACAATACGTTGAACTGCGTATTTCCAACTGATAGGGTAACCATATTGTCATGAAAGAACCCCAGCTTTGAGTTCTGGTCGCCGGCCGCGGCCGTTGCGACGTAAGCCGTGGTTTTTGACATAGTGTCTACATTTGTGTTCACTAGTGTGAACTGGGTTTTCTTCCCTGCTATCTTGATTGATTCCTGGCCGACGCCCGGGCCAGGAATCGTCCAGCACTCCACGGGTTAACCTGGCTCCTTGCTCCTGGTGATTGACAGCTCTACCTTCCTATCTGGTCTTCTGTTTCTTCCTCCTATTGCCTTTGTCCTTAGTTCTCCTGGAAGGTATTTAAGGGTTCTTCTGTCTCTTCTCTTTGCCTGTTATATTGGTTTGTTTCGGCCTATAACTCGCCCTCTTTATTCTGTGCCTCCCTGGTTATCTTACTCTGCTTGTTTCACGTTTATTCTTCTGCCTTCTGACTTTGTACCGCGTTCCCGATAGTTACCGACTTGGCTTGCTTGACCATCCCTTATTGTGTTTGTATTGTTTGTCTGCGTCTTGTGTTTCAACGCAATACAGTATAGTGTTCAGTCTTCTGGTTGGGGCCGACCTATTAAGGAGTCGGGCACCCCAAAAGGCAGGGACAGGGGTTGGGATCAGTGTCAGGGCCTCACGCTGTCTGTGTCTGTTCGTGCGCCCCTGACGGATCCCTTACACATATAGTTTTAACCTCTTGAGGGTAAAGAAGAAGGTGGAGCACCAAATGCATTCAGTTACTGCATAGCAATAAGAATTAGGAAAGAAAGGGATGGTAACAAACCTCAAAGCTTTCCCTGGTCTAAGACCTGTTTAGTCTCACCCTTTAGACAGAGCATGTGCCACGATAAAGACAACCCCACTACACTTGCACACACTAACTTATTAGTACCTACACAGTTGAGTCACATTATCATGACATATCAAGTCATACTTTCGATGTTGGTAGGGTGTAGCTCATCTGCTGGCTTGGTGGGTATATAAGGTGTGCGATAGGCTGTCTGCACATATATCCCTTGTTTTTGTAATGGGTTAAAGGGGCGATTTATCATAGTTACAAAAAGGGATGATTATTGGCTATGAGGCCAAGGGTGGAATTATTTTTGAAAACTGTGCAGCTTGTGACCTGTTCGCATGCTGATGTGGTGAAAATGTGTTGTAAGTGGACAAAAGGCACCATGATGAAAGCAGCCAGATATACAGGGTCACATAAGGTCCAGGATAGGGCAGTCCACATCCATGAGATGACTAAGGCACTTAAAAGGTGGTAATGTAAGGATTTCTGTTGAAGGAGTTAATGTTCATGGTGGTTTAGGACAAGGAAGTGACTAGTGTGCATATCCCTGATGATGTATAGCTTCAGAGGTGTCAGTGTTAGCATTGCTATTGATCTAGGGCAGTGAAAGAGTTAATTTTAATATTCCTGGTGGGCTAGGAATGTTTGGAGGTTGATGTCAAAATCTCTGGTGCTCTAGGGATGTGAAGGGGTTTATGTCAGTGTACCTAGTAGTTTAGGACAGTACGAGAGTTAATTTTAATATTCCTGGTGGGCAAGGCAGTAAAAGGTTCATTATAGGTGTCACTGGTGGTTGAAGGCAGCAAATAAATTAATGTAATGATCTCTATGAATAGATTAGGGCAACAGTTAATTTAAGATCCCTGGTGAAGGATAATAGAAGGATAAATGCTGCATATGTAGCGTCCAGTGGTTACTAACCTCTCGAGGATCAAGCATTGTCCTGGCTGTAATAAGAGCCCAAACAGAATAAGTGTAGCTTTTTGCTTACTTTCTATAGGGGGACTGTGGAGCTGTAACTGTACCATTCCCTTTAGGAATAGGTAAAGCGAGTCGAGAATGCTCTGCCCTATTATTAGCAGAGCTCAAGGGGCGACATGTATGTATGGGGCTGCGTGAAAACTGGCGCAGCCTGTTCGTTATATTTTTAATGAGGCACACTCCAATATTAGATGCATTACAAAGCACTCGCGGCACTTTGCAATGCACCTGAAAACAGTGGGTGTGCTGGAGGCGTGTCACAATACAACCGTATGAATCTACACATTTATGTGTTTAGTAAGGCAAATCTAGGCGCATTACTGCTTGAACAGGTAGACCACTTTAAAAGTGCTTTACCTGAGCCAGAATTGTCGCTTCATAGCTAGAAACCACTAAATCTATGACCCGCAGTAGAACAGGTTCATAGATTCTGGTGCATTCTACGATATTAATGTGCGCAAAAAAATGGCGGCTGGGCGCCAAATATCATACATGTCGCCCAAGGTGTCTAAATGGTAGTAGTCCTTTCCTAATTGGAGATAGCGTTTGAGCTGTCTGGTTCTAGTTGTTGTCCGAGATTTTTAAAAAGTCCCCTACTATACGGGACAGTTAGAAACTCTGAAAAAAAACTGTTCTCACCTCTAAAGCTGTTATTGCTTTGCTGTTCCCTGTTGGTTCCCCATCTTTGATATCATGTCTATTATTCTCTCTTGGCTCTCTTAGGCACAGCATATCGTTATTGTTGGAAGTTTGGCGGGGAATACCTGCAGAGTGTTTGTGCTAAACTAGTGGCTGCTTCAATGGTAAGTACAGATTTTTTTTTTAATTTCATAATTTCTATAGATAACAATGCTAACATTGGAGTTTCTTGGCACCTGGAAACTCACCTAATTGTGTAACTGAAACAAACTTACTGAAGATAAAGTTTGCAGTTAAACCTGGGCCCTAATAGACTAAGGGGGAAATAGACAGTTTGACACATAACAAAATACAAGTGTTTTTTTGTTTTTTTTGTATCTCGGCAGTGTCAGAGCATTATATGCTTTTTTAATATGTATACTGTAACTCTTGTATGAGAAGACAGTTTTTATCCATTAGCTGTGACACTAATATGTACCACTGTGTATATCATTCCTGTTCTATTACATAAATATGTAATATTTTCCTATGACCTAACAGTGTTTAATACAAGTACACTTTGATATCACTGTATACCAGGTCTTCTATACTGTGCTGTGTGATGTGTTAAAGGTGATGGTAGTATGTGTGTGGAGAAGAACCTGTGGAGAGATCTAATTTCACTCATGATCATAAAGAGGTTTTACCATGAAGGCATTTCATGTCCTGCTTTCCTCTCTTCAGCTTTCAATGTCTCCTAAAGAGGCTGTGTATGATTTTTTTTAAACTGTACATCATGTAACCCAGCAGCCTTGACATCACCATGCTTTTCCCCGCAGTGTGCTCACGCTAGTCCAACGAAGATCTTTTTATGTAAAGTCAAGTAACCTAAAATACAAGAGCTATGAACAGCTAGCTGAGTGGTTAGCACTTCCCCCTTTTAACATAGGGGTCCCAGGTTCAAATCCCTGCAGGAACCCAGCATGAATTTTTTGTGAACTTTTTTTTATTTATCTGTATTGTTTGATTAATTACCAAAACAGTTTCACTATTTTTGAATTCAAAAACAATGTATGATTTTCAGTAGTTGATTTTCAGTAAATTTAAATGTATTACTACTTTTAACAATTTCAAGTTACTTCAGTGACCATTTGTGGGTTTTCTTTCTTTAACAGTAGGGCACCAACAATTCTGTCCACATATGTGCCTACCAAAACTGGCGCAAGTAAACCAATAATATGGCGATAGGCATCCAAAGCTTATTAACACAGCTGGGAAGGTTATTCTTCTTCCAAAATTCATATGACAGAAGTGAAAGCAAACTCTGTACACATACTGAGCCAGTGTAGAGCTTAGTTCACATCTGTGTTGGAGGCTCTATTCAAAACCTCTGTCGCAGAGGTGAAAATGGACATCAAGGGATCGGTTACACAACAGACACCAACGGTGCCCGATGGAACCTATTGATTAAAATGGGTCTGTCTGAATTTTGCAGTGGTGTCCATTGTTTAGACAGAATAAATAATGCACTATTTTTTGGCCATTCCCAACAAAACATGTAGTGGAGGTTCCGATCGGACGCATATGTGAGCTAAGCCTAATGTATTCTGCCACAGATATACGTTAGAGAAAGTCCCTGAGAAGATGTGAGAGCAGTCTCTGTATAAGCTAATGGAAGACAGTGAACTCGCTGACATAAAGTTCCAGCGTGTTGCCAGTTGCACGTAGAGAGGATGCAATGGAGTTGCTTAAGGTACAGTTTTAATGAATTTACCTTGAAGAACTATATGCCATGCGGTCAAAACATAATGCTACATCACAGTGAAGATCAGTAAGTCTGCTCTCAGCCAAGATGGAAGACAGAGAAGAAACAGGAGATGATGTGAAGAGAAAGGGGAGGAGACGAAGAAATAATGCACCATGGGAAAATTGGTTAAAGGAGCAGGAACGCGTATGTAAAAACAATGAAACCTTTAGCCACAGGTGGCAGCATTACATAATATAAGAAAACATAACATTGCACAGTATACATATATGAAGCTGTTACAGCATACTCCCCGTCTGAAATCCTTGGATTTCACTACACATAAACCAACATAATGTAAATTTCTTTCTGTTGTAGAATGATGATTCTGGAACCTGAAAGACAAATGTAATAAACAGACAACAATAACTGTAAAACAGATGATCAGGAACAGTTCAATTGTAGATAATCCCTAGCAGGATGTTCAGGAAAAGTCCGGTGATGAGCAATTGAGTCAATGTACTTGAAAAGTTCCTTGTAGCTTGACTCATTCCTCAATGGGTAACAGGAGGACAGTCACAATAGAGGCCTGATGAATGTCTTGGAGTCTCCTTGTCGTGTGATGGTAATTCCCACCTTACGGACTCTACCATCCTCGCTGGGAAAAACCTTTGAAATGAGCCCCATGGGCCAAGAATTTCTCTCTACTTTCTGGTCCTTCATCAGAACAAGATCTCCCACCTTTAGGTTTGGTTTAACCTGCTGCCACTTTCTTCTTCCTTGGAGAAGAGCCAGATACTCTCCTTTCCATCTGCTCCTGAAGCAATTGGCGAGATGCTTCCACCATGTTTCCACCGTTTCAGATAGATGTTACCAGAGGAAGGCTCTTCAAGTGGACTGAGCACAGATCCGAGCTTCTGAGTGAGGAGAGTTGCTGAAGTGAGAAGAGCAGGAGACTCTGGGTCCGCAGACACAGGAACAAGAGGTCTTGAGTTGACGATAGCGGACACGTCAGCTAGGAATGTGGTTAAGGTCTCATGGGTGAGCCTTGAGGAGTTTGAGTCTCTGAACATTGAGTCCAATATCTTACGGGTTATGCCTATCATTCTTTCCCATGATCCACCCATATGAGAGGCATGAGGAGGGTTAAAGATCCATGTACAACCGTTGTCGGCCAAGTACTTCTGAACTGGCATAGAGTCTATTTGATTTGCAGTTCTCGGCAGGCACCCGTGAAGTTGGTTCCACAGTCGGATCTCAATTGCTTTACTGGTCCTCTGATGGCGAGAAGACGTCTCAAGGCATTGATAAAACTGGAAGTGTCCATGGATTCTATAACTTCAATATGTATAGCACGTACACTCATGCATGTAAACAACACCGCCCATCGTTTGCTCTCAGCATGACCACCCCTGGTTCTGCATGCAGCGACTGTCCATGGCCCAAAAACGTCCAGGCCGACTTAGCTAAACGGTGGCTCAGTGCTTGTCCTGTCAGCTGGCAAGTCAGAAATTTGCTGTTGCTGCAATTTACCCCTCGCCTTGCGACACGTAACACAGTTGTGAATTAAGTGAGCAATCCGTCTTTTTGCTCTTACTACCCACAGGCCTGCAGCTCTTAAATCACCCTCGGTGAAATGCCTGCCCTGGTGCTTGACCCTTTCATGATAATGCCGTATGAGCAACGTAGCGACATGATAGTGGCCAGGAAAAATGAGAGGATTCTTTTCACACATCTCTAACTTGGCCCTATTCTGGCGACCACCAACCCTCAACATACCATGCTCGTCGACTACTGGTTTTAAGTTGACAACAGGGCTGGTTTTTGGAATGTCCTGTTTGAGTTCAGTATGAAATTCACTCTGCTGCACATTACATATCACTAACATCTCACTTAGTGTAATGTCTTCTGCAGAGAGGGGCTTGTGACACACGTGCCAACCACGACAATCAGTAATATCATCCTTGGCGTGAAAGCACTGTGCGATGTGAACTAACCTTGCGATGGTGCGTACGAGCTTTAGCCATCTGGAGAAGCGTTCAAAGCGGTGACAATTCAAGCCGGACCTCCTTTCAGACTTGGTGATGAGGGTACTCACTTCAGGACGAATCTCAGGATCGTTGTCAGGGTCTTGGAGACTGAAGTCGTCTTCACCAGATGTTTCAAGAACTCTGGACCTGTCAGCCAAGAGATTTTGGCAAGGGCACTATCAGACGATGGTCTGGTGGCACAGTCCGTAGGGTTGAGGTGAGATGGAACATAGTGCCACTGCTTAGGGTTAGAGAATTTCCTAATCCTTTTGATGCGGTTACTGACATAGACATAGAAGCGTTTAGTTTGATTGTTTATGTAACCTAGGACAACCTTGCTGTCAGTGTAGAACCGAATATTGAGATTTTCTGTATATGTTAGATACATTATTCTTGGAATTTTGTATGGAAACAGCTACATTGTAACTTAAAAATTGTATGAAAACTTGTTGATTACATATAAATTACTCGAAATTGATAAGCATCTACCTTGAGTGCTGTGGATTTATTTTTTGCCTATGATTAAGGAGTTGGAATTACTCTTCCACATAGCACCTTTATATTGTCCAAGTGCATATCATTATTTAATAATTGTATCTGACTTGATTGTTGCACTAGCACTTTGTTCTACTTTAAATGTCTTCTGACACGTTTGCCTATGACAACGCCTCTGCGGCATCTATTTCCCAAGTTACAGAGGCTCCATCTTTTTTACATATAGCTCCAACAGAAATTAAAACCAGGGAATTTGAACGCCTTTCCAAGCGCTTAGTGGCGTATCAGCTACACAGTGCTACATTGGCAGAATACTTTAAAGAAAGCCGCATACCACGTGGCCTTCGGTCGAATCTTCAACTAACCCTATTTCATGATAATCCTCAATACTGCACCCAATTCACACAGATTTTAAATAAATGTTCCCTTGATTTAATCATCCTCACCATAGACTACCTCCAAAAAGCCATTAGAGACCTAGACGAGCAGATTAAAGCTATTGAGACGCAATTATCTTTCAATCTACCGACTGAAGATTGGACTACATTGACACAGACAATTGATCAAAGCTTGTCACAATTCAGATCCTCCACTGAGAAACATAAGCGCGACAAGTTTATGCGAGACACAGAGGATTACCTCCTAAACCAAGTATATAGATGGCAGGGCTCTGCACATTATGGCTTCAGGAAACCCAGATCTGCAATAAATTACTCCACTTCAAGCTCGGACACGGAACATCGATCTACAGAACGCAGACCGCAAACTTTTTTAGGACGCGGCAGATCACGCACACGTCGACCAAAACGAGGAGGGCGGGGAGACGCTGTCGTCACAGACGATCCACGAGTCTACACACGCTCTCGGGTATGTCAACATTCTCCACGGTTTCAGATAACACATCGAGACCTGACCTATCTCCCCCATCACCCCCATCCACCTTACAACACCTAGTTGTGAATATTTCTTCAATCTTATTAACTCCATCAGAATTAGCAGTACTAGGCAGAGGCCTTTCTTTCTGTCCAACCCCCACACTTGACACTTTTCTTCTCGAACAGGAGCTCCATCGCTTCTACCGGTCACTTCGTCTAAAGACCCATTTTTGTCAAATAGGTCCCGTCCTCTCCACACATTCAACAATACCTAAATTGTCGATCCTTAATCTCGGTCTTAGGAACCCCAGTAATTTTAACCCACCTCGGACATATCATATCACAGAGACATACATCTCTCTTGTAGATCGTGATATTAAAAATATTCTTAAACAACGTCATCAATTCCACATCAATAACAATCTCACCCCATACTGAAAAACAAGCTCTTCTCTCATTACAACAGAATCCACAAATAATCATCAAGCCAGCGGACAAAGGTGGAGCCATTGTGGTAATGGACCGTAACAAATACATACATGAAGCCAAACGTCAGCTGAGTGACTCTACCACATATGAACGACTCACGCGTGACCCTATCTCTAGCATAACCACTAAAATAAGCTGTATCCTTGACACAGCATTGAATAATGACATTATTGATAGGAAGACTTTCGAATTTCTCCAGAAACAACATCCGGTAACCCCAGTTTTTTACATACTACCAAAGATACACAAAGACCTGCATAACCCACCGGGACGACCAATCGTTGCCTCTACAAACTCCATCTTCTCTCCGCTAGCCCAATTTCTTGAAAAAATGTTAACACCACTTGTGGCCAAAACTAAATCCTTTTTGAGAGACACCCCCCACTTTCTTGACATCCTTCATTCACTTAGCCCAATTCCATCATATTCTACCATAATCACTCTTGATGTCAACAGTCTCTACACGTCTATACGACACGATGACGGTATCAAAGCCACATATGAACTTCTCTTGACCTCTCATTTGACACCCCAGGAGATTGACTTCTGCATAGCCCTCCTCATGGTAGTATTGACTGATAACTACTTCATGTTTGGCGACGACTTCTTTCTCCAACGACAAGGGACCGCCATAGGATCCAACGTAGCCCCGTCCTATGCAAATACATTTATGGCATCCTTTGAAGATACATATGTCTACAATCATCCTTTGTTCCTAGATCATGCCATCTCATGGCACAGATACATTGATGATGTTTTTTGCATATGGCAGGGCGACCAATCTTCTATATCCCAATTTTTTGACTATCTCAATTCCAGGGTACCGGGACTCTCTTTCACTTTACACCAAGACCCCACAAGCATTAGCTTTCTTGATACATGGGTTCTTAAATCCTCAGAAGGAGTCCTCTCGACTGACTTATATAATAAACCCACTGACAGGAACTCACTTTTGCATTACAACAGTTGTCATCCGTCACATATCAAGAGGTCATTACCCTTCTCTCAATTTACAAGGGTCAAGAGAATTGAGACTAACCCATGCAATCTCGACACTAGATTGAACCAGATGGCCCACAAGTTTATTGACAGGGGTTATCCCACACATCTTGTTTCACAGACAAAGAATAAACCACGAATGATCAGACCATATGGTCCCCATCTACCAAAGATGTATTTTGTCAATACTTATCATCCCCTCATGCCCAAAATACACCAGAGCATAAGAAAGCATTGGCATATTCTGCGCAACGGCTATCCAAGTATTCCCGAGTTTCATACCACAGCAAGGATATGCCATAAACATCCACCAAATATTAGAGAACAATTAGTAAGAGCAGATATAGGCCCCTCCCAGATCTGCTCTTCCCAGTCACACCTCTCTACCCCCAAAGTGGGTACCTTTCCATGTCTCCATTGTAATAATTGCTCAAATGTAATCAAGGGCGACACTGTCTATCATCCATTGACCGGTACTTCCATAAAACTCAAAGGGTTTTTCACTTGTGACTCTTCTCATGTGGTTTATCTACTCAAATGCCCTTGCGGTTTAATTTACGTTGGGGAAACAACCCAACGTATAAAAGATCGATTATCATCCCACAAGTCGACAATACGATGTAAAAAGACTTGGCTACCTCTCCCAGCCCATTTTGTTGAACATAGACACCAAATCAGTCAAATACTTGAACACGTACCCCGGCCCCGACGAGGTGGTAACCATATTTCACTCTTGAAAAAACGTGAGGCATATTGGATACACCGCCTGGGATCAATCCATCCAGGCGGCCACAAAAGAGAGTGCGACTATATCTTTTGACTATTCATTCCCTGTGACCATATCCCCTGATTATCTTTTTTGATTACTTTATTTATTCCATATGCTTCATGCAACACATATTTTTTCCACAGCGATACATTCTTCGTAGTCGAGTTTCAAAGTCTGTCTTGTCAAATATAATATGCTACTTGCTTTGATCATCTGTATATTTCCTTCCAGAATCGCTAAGAATTTCTCTTGCTTCGGTTAAGATGGTGAGATTTATCTCTATTCTAGATCTATTCAAAAATATATATTTTTGACTGATTTTTTGCCTGACTGTTATATGTATTCTGCAGACCTGTATTCTTACTATTGTAATGTTTTCTGCAAATTTACTGTTAGTTTAATATATTATTTTCCTTTTGTATTTTTGTATAACAACCATCCCACCTCTTAACATATCTTTACCTACATTTTGCTTTCATGTTTGTATTGTCACTTTATTTATACCTTAGGGAGTTATTGATGTTTAACCAATCATCTATTGTGTGCAGTTCATTCATACCTATGGACTTTAGACATCATATGTTACATCTTCCATTTATTGGATTGCTCTTGAATAACATGGTTCCATATATATATTGTGGGGCATTATCATTCTTGTATACATGTGATCTCAAGCGTATTGTCCCAATGAGCTGCTTCTTTGTATGCGTCCCTCTTAACTCTGCTCCTCTGTATCCCTTGGCTGCTACTATACTATTAGACACGGGCGCGATACACGCAGGCATCCCTTACACTCCGCGCCTGCGCCTCACTCCTTATGCAGTCTGGGCATGCGCCGGCATCCTCATAAGACGGGATCTCGCGCCCGAGCTCCCGTGGACCGCGATACACGTTGCACCAGCCGCAACCAGCCGCAACCAGCGCTTCTTCTCTTTAGTCTTCTATTGCTGTCAGGTGAGCTTTTCTTGCCATTATTTTCTCTGTGCTCAATCTCAAATCATTGCCCTACGACCTCAAATTTCATTTTTGTGTCCTTAACCCCACAGTTCACGCTACTCCTGCGGTCCCATTGTGGTAAGACACTATCTTCTGTCTTATCTGCCACATGCTGCCTGCATTGTTATGCTATTTCACTTACTTTATTTATCGTTCCCTCTAGAAATTCCTTCACATTTGTCTTCTATGCAATATTCCATACAACCTTTATCCATCCATAGTCTCTATCATTTCAAGGGCGAGTTGTTGTACCTTTGTGTCTCTATTCCACTATCTCCCCCACTTCCTTCCCTTTTTTACTTCCTTCTTTCTTTTTTCTTCTTTTTTTCTTTTTCTTTTTTTCTGGTTATTCTGTTTTTTTCCTTTTTTTCTTTTCTTCCTCTTATCATAAGCTCTTCCTTTTTTGATCTGTTTCCTGTTTATGTACCTTATTTTTGATAAATTTTTGATAAAATTGTGTACTAGTGGCTTACTAGTGGCTGTCAAGGGGCAGTGGAGCATCCCAGTCCTCAATAGTCTCTGAGAGCCTTCTTAGTAGGAATTTCCCCTTTGTACAGTAAAAAGGGTGCTACAAATCCCAGTGGATCTATAGGCTGTTCACCACTGAGAGGATCCACATTTAGTAAAATGGTTTGTCGGTACAATTAACCTGGAAACCAAGAGAATCATTTAAAAAGTCCCATCTCAAACCCAGACTTCTCTGCACTGGAGCGTTGTCTATGCCAAGGTTCAAGTCTCTGAACTCTGTGGCACAATCGCTGGGCTGAAAGGCTTTCATAACAGCAGTACTGTTGGAGGCAATTTTTTTAAAACCGCAGACAAGCTTTAGACAGCAAAACCTTGTGTCCTTTTGAGAAAGGTCTATGGCTTCTTCTGCTTTTGGGCAAGGATTTGAGTGTGTCGTCCACGTAGAAGTCTCTTTCAACAAAAGTGCCGAGCATCCTTCCCAAACTCTGACTCGCCATCAGCAGCAGTCCTTTGTAGGCCATAAGTAGCGACAGCAGGTGAAGGACTGTTACCGAACACGTATACCTTCATGCGGTATACGATCATTTCCTCATTAGTGTCATTGCCCTGTCCCAACAGAAACCTGGGGTTTAATTTCTGTGGTCTTTCGCAGATGAAACAATGGAACATTTGCTCAATGTCAGCGGTAATGGCGGACTGTCTCCTTTTAAATCTCATAAGCACTCTACCAAGCTGTTGGTCAAGTTCGGGGCTGTGAGGAGAACGTCGTTCAGGGATACCCCATGATGCTTTGCAATGGAGTCAAACACCACCCTGTTTCTGGTTGGGTTTTCGTGGGTGTTACACCCCCAAGGAAGGAAGATACCAGCATTCTTCATGCTCTTGCAAAAGGTGGAGCTGGCTCTGGGTGGTCTTTGAGAAATATCTTTTAAATAAAGGGGCCATATAGTGATCTTTTCTCTCAGGCTTGTTTCTTAATGTACTTTGCAAGGAGATGAATTGGATAATGCTTGTTCCCGGTTGTTAGGAAGCCTAGCTCTTTCAGCCTGAAAGGGTAAGGGTGCAACCAATCTTTGGGGATTGATCCTTGAAGCATTCTCTGGGCCATCATTTTGATAAACTCTTTATCTTCTATGGACAAGGCTACTCTGTTGTCGTCTTGTGTTGTGTGAAAACACCGCTCCTCCTAAGTAATCATAAGGCGTAGAAATGATGTCGGTGCCTTATGAAATTAGAAAGATGCTCCTTTTTCCTCATAATGATGAGGGCATGGCTTGAAGTGGGTTGTGAAGACCAAATTTTTGAGGGACAAAGGTTTTAAAGGAGTTTACTCGAGACGGTTTAAGATTCCTATCCAAACACACATTGCCAATGATTACCCAGCCCAGGTCAAGTCTTTTTGCATATGGGGCATCATCTGGACCATTGCATTGTTGACATACCCTTTTGGGGGCAAGGGGAAGGATGTCAGCATTCATGTCCAAAAGGAGGAATTCCTTTGCCAGGTGTGTCAAGTTGGGGTGATGATAAGCAGCTTCAGGAGTCGGAATTTTTCTTTATCATCAGGTATCTGGTCACATTCAATTAAAGTTGGTAGGGATATTTGGGGTATTCTGTTAATTTGGGGAAATGAGGGGATCCAGTGGGTCTTTTGCCAAGGGTCTCTATGCGACCGGAGCAAGTGTTAAGCGGTGTATGGTATTGCTTCTCCCTTTATACCGAAAATCTCAAAGAACTTAGGCTTTGCTAGAGACCTGTTGCTTTGTTGTCTATTATGCATACATCCTGGTGGCCTTTTCTGATTGCCCTTCTGGATAGACACTCACTAGACACACCTTGGCCACAGCACTTTGGGGCCATCCTCTTTGTGACATACTTCCCTGAGGAGGAGGAGACAGTTGTAGTGGCGGAAGTTGAGTGATGGCTCCCCCCCATGCATTGTGAGGGTTTGTGTTGTTAAATTTGTGGGTTGTCAGGAGAAGAGGTTGGATGCATGGCTGAAAAAGTTTGTCACTACTGCATTCCCAGTACATTTGATGACACCCTTACAGTCTTTCGAAAATGGTTTGAAAAAACCAACACCTTGAAACCTGTCAGGGGGGGGCCCGGCCCCCCGTCCCGGGTCGCGGGCACACCGTGGTCCCGCACAGCGGCACCCGCCGCCTGCATGTCGGGGGGTTTTTCGCGCTCACCGGCCACCCCGGGCTCCTTCCTTCCCGGCGCGTTTTTTTTCTGGTTTCTGGGCCCTCCCAGCGCGGGTCCCCGACATCTAAGGGGGCCGCGCACGGCACTCCGGATTTAAAGGGCCCAGTGCCTTTGGTAATTTTGCTATTGCGGCCCACTCCCCTTATTAACCCTCCCCCTTCCCGGGGGCTGTTTGCGGTCTTTAGTGCCTTTCCGCCTATAGAGAAGCATTACAACCCTTGTTTGATTACCGTGTACCGTACCTTTAGCTTCCGTTCCTCGCCCTCGCATTCTGCCCCCTGCCTGCCCTACCCCCTGTCTCAACCACAAACCCTGTGCCCCCTGCCCTGCCCTTCTCCCTGCCCCCGAATGACCCTCCCTGCGATTCTGCACCACGCTATACCTTTGGCTGCCACCGCAAGCAAGCCCGTCAGGGGTAACGACCTGGTAGACTCCGCCGCAGCAAGCCCATCCCGCTTTGCGGCGGGCTTGGTAAAAAACCGGGGACCTACTTAGATTCCGTTCCCGGCGTGGTTTTACACCCCCGTTGCAGTGGTCCGTGGATCCAATCCTACGTCGGGTGCGGGGGCGCAAGTCCGGCCATGGATCCCCAAGGTGCTCGCCGTTTGCGCTGACCTCACCGCCTTTGGGGCCCTCAGCAGTCAAAAAACAGATCGCTCAGAAACCCCAGCAACTCAGCCTCTCCCCCCCATGATGCAGCTTTCCCGGCCGGGCCGCAGCAGAAACCCCGCTCCCGTGGTCCCTGCTCCCCCCCTTTCCCAGCCCAACCTCTGGCCACGGCCGTTTCTATGCCGACCAAATTCGTGGGGATCCAAGGCCTGCGGGGGTTTATCACCCAATGCTCCCTGTTTGAGCTAATGGGCAACAATTTCCTCCCGAACGGTCAAAAGGTGGCGTTCGTACAAACCCTTCTCTCCGGGAAACCCCCTGGCTTGGGCTCCCCCCCTTGGGACGGGACGATCGGTCACAGCAAACCCTGGCTTTTTCCTCCCCGAGTTCA
Source organism: Phyllomedusa bahiana (assembly GCA_025379985.1). NCBI lineage: Eukaryota > Metazoa > Chordata > Amphibia > Anura > Hylidae > Phyllomedusa > Phyllomedusa bahiana. The sequence goes on along the minus strand of JAODAL010011256.1, from coordinate 56,576 downwards.
GGAGCGTTTTCGAGGAACCCATCCCGGGCTTCTTCCGAGCCGCCTTGCTAAATCTGCCCCAAGGGACTCATTGTAGGCGTTATCCCCCCAACGTTTCCGCCCCTTTGGCCCCCGGTTATCGGGGAAATTAACGGCTTTGGGCTGCCACCCCAAAAGGGTCTCTCCAGCCGCGTTAAGGTTGCTCTTTTCCGCCGGGATCTCCCGTCTTCCTTTTGAGTGACCTTATTTTCCCCTGGCCACTCGGATTGACATCGTTTTCGGGGAAAGCCAGGAGGACTTTCGGCAGGAAGGGGGAGCAAGCTAGCCCCCCGTGTCTTCTCGTCGGGCCCCAGTTTTTTCAAAAGCCCCCTCAGTTGCCTCCCCAAACCTGCCCGAAGGGCCATGGAGGTGGTCGGGCCCCCCTGTTAAAACGGAGCAAACCAGAAGAGGAGGAGAATTTTTGTCTGTATTGGAGTGCAGACCATTTCCGCCGATCCTGCCCCACTGCGCCTCACGCGGGGAAAACGGGCCACCTGGATACGTAGGGAGGCTCCCTAGGTGAGAGTAGCCTCCCTCGCCTGCCCGGGCCCGTGATTGTGGCACTGGGCCTGGTGCCAGTTTCAGGCTTGCTTTCCTGGACTCGGGGGTTCCCGGAAATTTCTTGGCGCCCCGGGTTTTATCCCAGCATAACCCCCCTGTGACCCCCCTGGAAAAAACCCCCCTATATCCCCTCGGTCAGTGGAGAGATTTCAAGGATCCAATTCGGTTCTGAACTCACCCCCTGGCCCTAAAATTTGGGGTTATGCAAAGGAGGACTTGCGTTCTAGTACTCCCCCGGGTCCTCCTCGTCCATTCTCCGGGGTCCCCCCGTTGCTGCAACGCCCCCACTCTCGGGAAAAGCCCTGGTGTCGTCTCCTGTTGGTGGCCCCTGCCCGGTGCTTACGTTTTTTTTCGGGGCGCCTAAGCCTCTGAGGGCCTTCCTGCCCCATCAACCCTTTCCAGATGTTTTCCCCCAGAAGAGCTGAGAGTTGCCCCCCATCCCCATCGATGCCCAGATTTCTGCCGGGAGTCTCCTCCCCGTGGCGATTTTACCCCCGTCGGTATCTGAGACCTTGGCTATGTCCCATAAATAAAGGGGGGGGGGGAATTCCAGGGGGGGTTTATCCGAAGTCCCCCCTCTCCAGCGGGGCCGGTTCTTCTTCGTGGCTAAGAAGGGAGGGAAAGCGCGTCCTTGATAGACTATCGAGGCCCTAACAAGATCCGGTAAAAACCGCACCCTCTCCCCCTTATCACAAAACGTTTGCCGTTTACAGGTCCCAAAGGCTTTACTAAACGGGGACCTAGGGAGGGGTTAAACCTCTACGGATACGAGAGGGCGACGAATGGAAGACGCTTTCAAAACCGCGAGGGAAACTTGAGTCCCTGGTCTGCCCTTCGGGTCTGCAATGCCCCGGGCTTCAAAGTTCGTAAATGAATCTTCCGGGCCCTCCTGTACACTTTTGGTGGTTGTTCCTTAAACCCTTCTGGTTTTCTCCCCCCGCCCTTGAATCCCATCAAGTTAAAGTGCGCCGGTCCTCAGACGTCTAAGGGGCCCAAACCACCTTATCCCCAAATTTGAGAATGCCAGTTTCTCAGCAGAGCCTCCCATTCCTCGGCTACATCATTTCTGACAAGGGCCTACGATGGCCCCCGCAAATTTGTCTGCCTTTCCTACAGGGGCCCGCCCCCCGGGGGGTTCCGACCCATACAAAGTTCCTGGGGTTCGCAATTTACAGGATTTTATCCACATTTTCTCGGGGTATCCCCCTATGGCTTTCCCAAGAAGAACGAAAAACCCAAAAGCTTGGGCCCACCGGGCAGAGGAAGCCTTCTTAAAGTTAAATGTCCCTTCGCCTCTGGCCCCAGTGCTCTCTGGGCCCAGATATGGAAAAACCTTTTTTTGTCGAGGTCGACGCCTCCTCGGGGGGGGGCTGGGGCCTACTTCCCAAAAAGGGGAAAAAGGGCAAGCCCGTCATTTGGGGGTTCTTTTCTAAATTTTTTTCCTCTGCAAAAAGGGAAACTACTCCATCGGCGCCCGGGAATTGGGGCCCATCAAGTGGCACGGAAGAATGGAGATATCTTTGGAGGGGGCTGTACCCTGTCAGCATCAAACCCACCTTTAAAATCTGCTGATCTCCCGACTGCTCAAAGTTAAATCCCGCCGGCTCGTTGGTCTCTCTGTTCTCCCGGTTTAATTTTCTATTTATTTTCGCCCTGCGGGAAAGAAATGTCAAGGCCCACGCTCTTCCCGTTTCGGATGTGCTGGAGACGGTCCACTCACGGACATTATCCTCCAGAAGGTATCTTTTGGGCCCACCGATTATCTAAATGCTTCCCCCCCGGAAAAAAATACTTCCATCCCGCTTTCGGAAGAAAATATTGTCTTGGGGGGCATTGCTCCCGTATGGCGGGTCACCCCGGAGTGCGAGGTTTCCCGCTTTTTATCTCTCGATTCTATGGTGGCCCCAGCCTAGCCAGGATGTTCGTGAGTTCGTGGAGGCCTCGCTTTGTGCCCCGGGAAAAGTTTTCTCTAAAGGCAGGTCTGCTCCTTCCTCTACCCTTACCAGCTGTCCTTGGACCCATGTGGCATGGATTTTATCCGGTCCCCTCCTTCCCCTGGCAACACCGTGATTGGGTAGTTACAGACGGTTTTTTAAGATGTCCCTTCACCCTCTGCCGGGCCTACCCTCGTCCTCGCCTTGCCCGTTATTTTTTCTTTTATATTTTTTGGCTGCTGGGCTCCTCGCACATAGTGTCGGGCCGTGGCGTTCAAATTTTTCTCCGATTTGGCGTCCCTCTGAACAACTACAAATGAAACGGGCTTTTCTTCCTACCCCCCCAGTCCAGGGCAGGTAGAGAGAGAAACCCAGACCCTGTTTGTACTGCGCCCCTTTGTTCCGCACGCCCGGATGATTGGTCCGTTGTTGTCCTGGTGAGTTTTCGTATAACTCATTGGATCGAGTTGCTGGAGCTCTCCTTTTTTTATTGTCTACGGGGGATTTCCCCCCCAGCCCCCCCCCTCTCTGTGCCCTCGGAGGTCCCTGCGTGGAAGAGCTGGTCCCGGACTGACAGCTATTGGAAAAGATCCCATTCTCTTTCCCGGCCTCGCCCCCACCAAGGCCAAGCCGACAAAAACGAAGACCCCCGCCAAACCTTCTGCCAGGGACAAGGTGTGGTTGTCAGCTAAAATATATACATTTAAGGTTCCCAGCTTAAGCTGGGGCCCCCGGGTTCCCGGGTCATTCCGAGGTGTCAAGGCATTAAACCCGTAGATCAAGCTCCGCCTTCCCCCACTTAGGGGCCCGAACCCTTCATGTCTTTCCCCCCGAAAAAAGGGGGCTCCTTAAACGCTTCTCTCGGGTACTTGCTTTCCTCCCCCTCCTGAGGCGATACCCCCGATGTCTTTAAGGTAAAGGGATTCTAGTATGAAGGAAAAGGTCGAGGGAAGCGTTTTTTTCTCATTGACTGGAAGGGGGTTTGGGCCGAGGAGAGGTCCTGAGAGCCAGAGAGCAAATATTCTGGATCGGGGGAAAAATTAGGGTTCCTAGGCCGAAGGAGGGGGGGGCGAAGGGGGGGGTTACTGTACGGGTGGGCCGCGACCCCTCCGGGTCGCGGGCCCCCGTGGTGCCCCCCGAGCGGCACCGCCCCCCGCATGTTTTTGGGCGGTGGGCCGGGGTCACCGGCGGCCGGCTCCCCTCTTACCGGCCGCGCTCCTGTTGCGGGGTTTGGCTCCCGGGGCGCGCGTCCGAATCTAAGGCGCGAGGCGGCCGGCATCCGAAATTTAAAGGGGCCGTGCACCGGTAATTTGCTATTTCCGGGGCAGCCCTTTTTTAAACCTGCCCCTTCCTGGGGTGTTGCCGGATCTTTGTGCCCCTTTAGCCTATAGAAAAAGCGTTCAAGCCTTGTTCGACTTACCCTGTACCGTACCATTAGCTTCCGTTCCCCGACCTGCTTTTGCCCCCTGCCTGACCTACCCCCTGTCCCCAACCCCGAACCTGTGCCGCCTGCCCGACCTTCGCCCGTCCCCCACTACGAGCCCGCCTGACGATTTTGCACCACGCTTACCTTTGGTGCCACCGAAGCAAGTCACGTCGGGGGGTAACGACCTGTGATCCCGCCGAAACAAGTCCACCCCCTTTGCGGCGGGCTTGGTGAAAAACCGGGACCTACTTTGATTCCGTTCCCTGGCGTGGCTTTCACACCGCTTCGGTGGTAGTGGATCCATCCCACGTCCGGGGGCTGCTACAAAACCCCACTCCTAGTTCCTTTTAAACGTGTCTCTGCGTTCTTTGCCCTAAGCCCCCGACATTCCTTAGTGGATAGGTCTTTTGTGGATAGGACAGTGATTAGGGGTTTTTTCTTTTGGAAGGAAGTCTGTCTGTAGTGCAGGATGCAGTGAAGGGACATCTGTCTTCCCAAAAAGATACTGTTCCTAAAGTCTCTACATTTGCTTGTTTGGGTTTTCACTCTTAAGCATGATGATGAAGCTGGTAGAGCAGATTTTTGTGAAGTCAAACTGGGATCATTTTCTTCCCGGCTTGGTCATGATGAATCTGGAAAAAAAAGGAGAAGGGTGGGGGAAAAGGGCACATTGTGTTTCTTTTGTTTGGAGCCCTGTTGCCCCTTTTTTTTGATGATTGGTAATTTGGACACTATGGATTAACACTGTGAGCTGTATAAGGTAATCAGTCCCGACAGGTGGATCCATTTTATCCAGCTCACTCCTTTGTAGGTCGCTCAGGGCTTTAAGCTTGCGGTTGTCCTTGTTGGTGATGTTTGGGGAAAGGGATGAAGTCTCAATAAGGCACTTTTATAGCTTCGGAAAATGCCGTAAGTCTGTTCAAAATCTTTCCCCTGAGCAGCAAGACCTTTTCTGAGTGCCCCCATGAATGCTCTCAATGTCTTTACTTTTTCGCAAAAATTTGGGCCCAACCAGTTTACAGCAGTCAAGCTCTTCCTTGGGAGGAGGTTAAGATCTTGATTACTGCTTCAAAGGTAGATTTCCAGGCTTTAATTTTCAGATGGTCTCGAACTTTGAGGCTAATGTTTATCAGCTCCCTGGTTATTATATCTAGCAAATCCGAATGTCTGATTCCCACTCGTGTCACCCGATTACCTTGTGATATCCTGGGGGGTGAAGATTTTTTGGCATATGGGGCTGAGATGAATCAGGATGAAATGTGTAGCTAAGGTTAAGCGCAGTTTAGCCTCTGGGGGATTTTTGCTTGTGTGTTGTGGAAAATTTCCTTGTTTGGGTAAGTGGCTCTTGAGCTTCTCAGGTACCAAGTGTGGGAGGGGTTTTAAGTGGCTTGGTGCATACAAATAGCAGGTGGTGCAGGAGATGATTGCTTTGCACGTAGTTGGCGGTGGGTGCTGGGGCTTCCCCCTTTGCAGGGATGGAGTAGTCTTAGTGTCTTGGCCCAATGTTGTTCGAAAAAATTTTGCTTGGCTAAAACGGCTGCTTTCTTTTCCATTTTTAGAATCTTTTTGGGCGCTGTCTTGCTTGTCTTTGGGGCCCTTTCTGCTTGTCTTTTAGCATTTCTGCTTCCTTTTTGGCAAAGGAACTTCTGCGTCAGCAGGATTTCTATCAGCTTGTCATGCAATGTTGACCTTCTGGAGCGGGAAGTTCTTGAAGATGACAGCTTACGTTTGGTTGAGGCAGGTGTGCAATGCGGAGTTCTGCCTTATCTTTGGCACCTTTCACTACAGCATCTTTTGTTTGGAGTAAAGTTTCTCTCTCAGCTAGGAATGCTGCGGCATCATCAAAATCAGCGTTACTCAGGAATGTGATATTGTTGGAATAATACTTATTACTGTGAGCAACAACCACTTCTGTATGTATTGCATGTGTGAGCCTTTGTCAAGGGATATTGTCATTGTTGATAAAGTTAGGCTGTTTTTAAAAAAAAAACTCTGTGAGAGGAAGAGACAGTTTAGAGCTTACTGCAGATGGACTGATAAGATGCGACTGTTCTCATGTGTGCTGAGAAGTTAAACTTGTTCTGTTCAAGAATAAAGTTCCTTTTGCTGTTCAACTTCTGGATAATGATCTGGATAATCTGCTGCTAAACAGGTTATGGGCCCAGTATCCAGTATTCCAGTATCCCAGTACAACAGAAAAAGTGTGAACAATAAGAAGATAAAATGGTTGCTAGCACCAATCCTGTAAATTTTGTCTCAGTGCCAAGCCTGACAAACCAGAACTACAATCCTGGAAATTCAAGGTGAGATGCTTCTAATAAGAGAAGGTAACGTGGAATATACACAGGACCCCAAGCCTTGATCCTCCATCAGGGGGAATGGATAGGAAGGTCAGAAAGCACAGTGCACTATCTCCCTCACTATAGATGATGACCAGATTGTGCACATATGCAAATGTAACACTGCAAAGGACATGTGGGAAGAGCTACAGAAAGTGCATGAAAGAATGAATCTCAGCAATAAGCTTCATCTAATGAGAAAACTGTAATCAGTCCCAAGTTAAGTAAGGGCCAAAATGCGGACATCAAGAGCCCACCCTAGAAATAGTGGAGCGTCTGTGTGGAATAGGAGAAGACATAAAAGACTTCCATGTTTCTGCACTGTTACTCAGCGGTCTCCCAGAAAGCTATGACACACTGGTCACCTCACTAGATGCACGGCCAGATGATGAGCTCACATTAGAGTAGTTAAAGGCAAGCTTGTGGATGGACCAAAGAGAAAAACAGAGAGTACAAGCAGCATTTGATGTGTCCACCGCAGAATCTGCATAAAGACTCAGGATCATACAACACATAAGTCATTTAAAGGAAACACGTGAATTTCTTTTTTATGCAGGAACCCCGGTCACATAAAGGCAAATTGCAGAGTCTGGAAAGCAAAATGAATCGCTTAAAGAAAAAGGGGAACAATCAGAAAGCCAAAAAGTGCTATTAAAGAAAAAAAGGGACACTGTGTGTGCTGAATCAGCATTTAATACAGGCAGATCAGCAGATCAGCAAGACATGTATGGTGCATAGACTCCGGTGCCACAAGCCACATGACAAATAACAGAAGTTTATTTTCTAACCTGGACCAAAGCAGATCAGAAAAAGTCTTCTTAGCCAATGGTCAGTAAATAACTTCAGAAGGAATAGGAGATGGCTACCTCCATTGCCAAGTCTCTCCCCCAGAGACCAAAAAGGGATCCAAGTAAAGGATGTGCTCTATGTTCCAAATCTTGAAAGCAACTTGTTATCAGTGAAAAAAATCACAAGACGGGGAAAGGTAGTTACTTTTATGGATGACAGCTGCATCATCACAAGAGAGGGTCATACTCTTGAAAAAGGGAAATATCAAAGATGGATTGTACCAGTTACAATATCAAGAGGCTATTTATACTGTCAAACAAGAACATGGAATTGCATCCATGTGTGGAAATCGACGTCTTGGGCATAGGACCCAGAAGCAATAAGAAAGCTAGTTTAAAGGAAGAGCTTGCTAACGGCGTTAAAAACGACCAATGCAGTAGGAAAATGAAGTTTTACTAGCTGCCTTAAAGTAAAATGGGCAAGGAAATCATTTCCTAAACACAGCACCACTACATCAGCACAGCAACGGACTTGATTCATACAGATGTGTGTGGTCCAATGAGTACTCAAACACCTGGAAAGAAAATATTTTTCTCACATTTATTGATGATTACTCCAGATATAAAAATTGTATACTTGCTTCATAGCAAAGATGAAGGTTGCAGAAACTAGAAAGAGTACCTAGCTGAAGTATCCCTCAATTTGGAAGAATGCCAAAGACATTGTGTGCTGACAATGGAACGAATACACAAGTGGAAAAGACACAAAACATAATTAAAAAAGATGGAATGTGTTCCAGACACCAATTCCAATACACCCAGAAAAGAATGGTGTTCGCAGAGAGGAAAACCCACTTTGTGAAAGGGAAAAAGTATGCTTTTTGAATGCCGAGCTACCAACGATAAATTGGGAGAAGCAATAAAGAATGCTTGCTATCTTCAAAACAGATTACCATGGAAAGCTACAAAGAAAACTCCATATAGCAATGGAACAAAAAGAGCCGAATTAAAGCACATAAGAATATTTGGAAGTAAAGCATTTTTACATGGTCCTAGAGAAAAGCATACAAAATTGGGAAGCCATGCAAAGGAAGGAGTCCTGGTAGGCTAAAAGTGAAACCCAAAAAGGATTTTAGAATCCTGCACCAGAGGGCCCAAAAAGGTGACAATCAGCAGAGATGTAGTAATAGATGAAAACTCTGTATCATTCAAATTTCATGAAGTTACTCCAGTAATTCCACTTGAGCCACAGAAGCAACCATCCTCTGCTAACAGATATACTTAGCAGACAGCCGCTGGTAGCGTTCATAGGTGGCAGATAAGCGATTCACTTTTGTGGTTAATGTTGCTGCGTCACTTGTCATAGCGTGAGAATGGCTGCTATAAAAGTGTTGGTTCTTTGCCATAAAATCATCAAGATTATCGCGGAACTCTTCATTAGTTATTTCAAAGTTCTCCCTAAGTTTTTGCGTGGGTTTGCTTACACGTTTAGATCGTGCAATTTGTTCTTCCCGAAACATGGACTCTGTTTCCTGCACGTCTGAGTCTTTGGTGCCACGATGCATTTTGCTAGATGTAGCGACAGAGGACCTTTCAGAGCCTTTTGTGGACATTTCAATCCCTGTTTATGTGGTACTGACTCTTTAAGATGGAGCTGCAGCTTGTGCCAGCCAGTGTTAGGACGCCATGTGCTGCTAAGATGGAGGACAGCTCTGTGCTTGCTTGCAGACTGTGTAGGTCTTGCAGGAACTGCAGATTCAGCTGTGTTTTGACTATTCTGCCACAGATATACGTTAGAGAAAGTCCCTGAGAAGATGTGAGAGCAGTCTCTGTATAAGCAATGGAAGGGCAGTGAACTCGCTGACATAAAGTTCTAGCGTGTTGCCAGTTGCACGTAGCGAGGATGCATTGGGTTGCTTAAGGTACAGTTTTATGAATTTACCTTTGAAGAACTATATAATTTCATGGGCAAAACACAATGCTACATCACAGTGAAGATCAATAAGTCTGCTCACAGCCAAGATGGAAGACAGAGAAGAAACAGGAGATGATGTGAAGAGAAAGGGGGGAGACGAAGAAACAATGCACCATGGGAAAATTGGTTAAAGGAGCAGGAATGCGGATGTAAAAACAATGAAACCTTTAGCCACAGGTGGCAGCATCACATAATATAAGAAAACATAACATTGCACAGTATACATATATGAAGCTGTTACAGCATATAAGGAGTGCTGAGAGATGTGAACTTGGCATCCTACAACATTCTATAAACATACATTAATACAAAATAATAAAGACAATATACAGTACTTGTAAATCTACCAAACTTTGAGGGATATTTAAGTATCATGGCTTTAGAAGTTTGGAGCCACAAACATTGCTCACGTAATTTTTATTTTTGCCCTCACTTCTTGAGAGCTTAGTAAACAGAGCAGCTAAAACAAGAAGCGGAGTCATAAAAAATCTACTAAATTGTAACATAATTAAATGTATACACTTTTTATTTACTGCTTACTAGATTGAAAGTAATTGCGGAATAAATCACCTACATACACAGTTTATTTTAATATGCCATAAATTGCAGTTTTTAAATAGATCTACTTAAAGTCAATCAGGTCTCTATAATAACTTAGTTCCAGAAGATCTATACTAAAGCCCCTATAAGGAAATATTTTTATTTTATATTATGTTAGACTCCTCTGTCTACCTCTGCCTCCAAAACAACACATCCTCACCGAGTTGCCTAGAGCCCACCATTGGGTTTGATTCTTGGGGCCAACTAGTGAAATTAATTCTTGGAGCCCACCAGCGGACTTAACTCTTGGGGCCCACCCTACAGCTGCTGTACATGGCTTCCCATACTACACATGATACGTGCTTTTTGCCTCTTTCTCTGCCTTTCTCCCTGAAAGCAGCTCCAGGCCTGATTTGCCCAGGGGCCAACCGGTGGTTTTACTTGCTCCCCTCTGGGCCATTCCCTGCCTAAGTTCAATGATGTTATAAGTGCTGTATACTGAACCTTATTGCAGCCAATCAGAATATAGCTGTTTCTCAAGCACATGTGAAAAAATTAAAGTAAATTGGTTGCCATAATGGGCAAATGCCCTATAATAACCTTTCTAAGGTAAAGAGTTGACACAGGTAACATTTTAAATAAGTTAAATTCCCTCTTAAAACCCACATATACTTTGCTCTAAAATGCTGCAGTAGGCCCCAAAAGATAGGCCATATGGACAGTCCTTAATGCCTTCTTCTTGCCCAGCTTAGCATGAATAGCAGAGTTTGCCCATTTGTATATAAGAAGAGAACAGTCAATCAAGTCCAGTAAGGAGGAAAAACATTAGGGATCTCCTAGACACTTTACTCAATGCCTTGGTGAACAACTACAGATGTAGCAGAGTGTATCTTGATCGTGATATCACGGCTTTTCATTTTATCTGTTCTTATCTTTATGTGGTGCAACCAGGGCGCAGAGAGTGTAAGAGGAGAGGGCTGGAGGCAGAGGTAGCCATTTCAAAAGAGGCTGCTACTCTGGTCCCAGAAGCTAACACTCTTATCAACTGCATCTCTCATGCCTCACCCGTTCTGGCACCAGTGAAGGAGAGAAACCCTGGGCACACTCTGTTGGTGGTCTCTCCTCAACTGCTTGCTGTGGGCGGTGTGTGAGGTGCCCTTGTGTTCAGTGCAGAATAATGAGGCAGGAGACACAGGGTTAACTTTTCAAAAATTTGCCAGCAGAGACCTCCTTCACTTCACCCGACAAGATGTTAAGCACATGGCAATGGTCAGCATTCAATTTATATCTCTGTCCTTCAAGTCCAAGTCACTCAGTAGAATAATGAAGAATAGTGTTCCTAAATAAAGTCCCTTGCATGGATGCCTTACAGACTTGCTGTCTGGCATATTACCTGAGTATTCTGCACAGCCAGCTGAGTCCTTCTAGATTCGCTTTTTCCTCTTTCTTGATCCACTCCCATGTGGCCAGGGTACTGATGGGTTAAATCTGCACCCTGAGCCCAGGGACAGCACAGCCTATCAGGGTGGCATGATGGATTGCACCTCTGACAGCTTGCAGATGCTAACACTGATAACCTGAAGGTGGAAATCAGTGGAGAGACTAGAGACCCAGAATACTAAATTTACCTAAGTTATATAACCTCCTACTTTATGTGATGTCATGGTGATTCCCGCCATTGGCTGTGAGTGACTGAAACTGGTTACATTTCTGCAAAGCAGCATGACTATACACATTTTATAGACATGTGCAGAGACAGAGGTCAAATAGTCATTATAGAAAACACTTAGGGCCACATGTAAGTATTTTGTCGCCCAGACGACAGTTTTATTGCGCACATTAGTAGTGTAGAATGCGTCTAAATTTATGAACCTGTTCTACTGCAGGTCATGGATTAGGCGCTTTCTAGCTCCAAAACATCAACTCAGGCTCAGATAAACCACTTTTAACTTGGTCTACCTGTTCCAGAAGTAATGCGCCCAGTTTTGCCGTCCTCCCGTCATAAATATCTAGAAACATACGGTTGTGGTGCGACACGCCTCCAGAACATCCCCCGATCTCAGGCGCATGACAAAGTGTCATGGGTGCCCGATAATGCACCTAATTTTGGAGTGCACATGATTATAAATCTACAGAACAGGGCTGCACCAGTTCTTGGGCTGAAAGGACACCAGACTAATAGTGCAGCCCTGTACATACATGTCGCCCCTAATAACATACATGTTGCCCTAATAGTGCATTTGAAGTGGAAATAGTGCAATTATCAGTAAACATTATTAACTCTTCAGTAGTGTATTGTACCACCAACTTCTGTACACTTCATGTACAGAAAGGTCATTGAAGACTTTAAAAAAAGTTGAGACAACATTCTGTGTTGTGATATCATGGTGAGTTATCTGCCATGCTTAGTTTTGCTGCATCAATATATTTTCTCTGAAACACAGCAGCAGTAAAACTTATAGCAGATTGTATTTAAGGGACCCTCCTGGGTTTTCATGCTACCTGGTGTTCTAGCAGCACAATTCTCCTTGCGAATTCCCTTTAATTAATAAAATATTGCCAATATTACATTAAATAATTGTTGGTGTCCACATCTGCTTATTGGTATGCTTTCCCTTACAATGTTCTGTGCTGCTTGCTGGCTCACTGCCTGCCCCAGTGCCTTTTCTGTTCTTTTTACTCCGTTCCAACTGTCCCCTAGGGCACATCTGCTGGTCCTTCTGTGAATTTAAAGGGCCAGTGGGCACCACCTGTCCATTCCTCTGTTTTTCACTTGTTGCCTAGGGCTACTTAAGGATACACCCACCCTACCTTGGTGCCTGATCAGTGGTGCATTTTCCTGGTGCATGTTCCAGGGCTCCTACTTTGTGTATTGTAACTGGGGTGGGGATCAGTCCCAAAGGGAGTCTCTAAGCAGTATCGCAAGACTAGTGTTTAGGAGAAATAAACAGAAGTCTTTATTTCTAGACCCCCAAAAGAACAGAAACACCATGGCTTGCTTCAGCCAGTTTACATGAACAAAACACAGTCCTTTGATTTACATTGATTGCCCTGGTAAGGCACAACCCCACTGTCAACACGTGGTGCTTTCACCTGTTGTAGAAGCAGCGTAGACGAAACACAGTTTTGTGGCAGCCTTTGAGGATCTAACAAGGCACAGTTTTACTTCCAAGAACACCCCACTGCAGTACACTTCAGTGTCAGGCTGGGAACCACACATCGACTCACCAGACCCTTCCAGGTTTTATAGGCCAACAAAATCTGGCCTGCGACCTAGAAATGTGGGACTGGCCATCCCACACAGCTCTTTGACCACTCCAGTAAGAGCCAACACGAATCAGAAACCTAGAAGTGCCTTGTAGTAAAATCCAAATCCCTTACCCATGTCAAAGGGAGCTATTTAGACTCCACTCACTGGTGGGGTTCTACAAAAAAATCATGAATGACCCATTGGATCCATCTCCCGTCTCCGGTGAGTTGTTATACTTATCACTTATCACTTTAACCCCTTAAGGACCCTGGATGTATGAGTACGTCCCAGAGTCCATAAGGGGCTTTGCAGGGGGATCGCTCCGCGACCCCCCCCCGCACAGCCGCCGGGTGTTAGCGGCTAATTGCCGCTAACACCCAGCCGTTACAGCGCGATCGGCCAGTATCACCCGCCCGCGCTGTTTAACCCTTCAGATGCTGCGGCGTCTGAATGAATTAAGATTGGTGCTCCGCACCGATTATGAGGCTGATCAGCGCCGCAGCATAGCTACAGCCGGAGGCAGGACGACGAGTAGGCAGAGGTAGGCGATTGCCTAGGACGCCTACCACTGCCTATCCTTAAGGGGCGCAGGCAGGGCCCCGAACCTCGCCGGGCTCCAGGCCGCTGCCATGGGCCTGAAGCGCCGGCGGTCTCTGTGACCGCTTCTGCGGAGCAGAGAGCGAGCGCTCCCTGCCCCGCAGACAGTGTCGGACCCACTCACCGGAGGATCGCTGGATCCTCCGGTAAGTCACGGTCCGACACAGCGGGGCCGCTGGGTCCTCATAGCGCTGAGGACCCGCCGCGGCCCCGTGCGACTCAGCTGGCAGCGTCGCGATGAAGTGATGTCATCACGACGCTGCCTCTCCTCAGGCGCACAGCGCCTCATAGGCCATGCGCCCGAGGAGCTGCCGGAGGAGCGTCTGGCGCTGGAGGCGGGGCCTGAAGAGGAGCGCGCGCCCGGGAAGCAGGTAAGGTGAGTATAAATGTTGTTATTTTTGCCTGCCTGTGGCCCCCATATGCCTGCCTGTGGCCCCCATATGCCTGCCTGTGGCCCCCATACACCTGCCTGAGCTCCTATACGCCTGCCTAAGCCCCCATATGCCCGCCTGTGGCCCCCATACGCCTGCCTGTGGCCCCCATACGCCTGCCTGTGGCCCCCATACGCCTGCCTGAGCCCCTATACGCCTGCCTGAGCCCCTATACGCCTGCCTGAGCCCCAATACGCCTGCCTGTGGCCCCATACGCCTGCCTGTGGCCCTCATACGCCTGCCTGTGGCCCCATACGCCTGCCTGTGCCCCATATGCCTGCCTGAGCCCCCAAACGCCTGCCTGTGGAATATGCAGAAAATTAGTGACAGGACCTGGCGCAGGGGTGAGAGGAATTAGTGTGTGGGGGGGGCATTTTTTGGGAGTGAGGTGGGGGGGGGGCGCCATTGGGTGTACTTGCCGAAGGCACACAAATTCATTTTCCCGGCCCTGGCGGCAGCGATGGTATGGGGAGCACGAACTGGCGCCGCGGCGCAAATTTCAACAACAGTAAAAGTTTGGAATTTTTTTTACGGTACCAAAACATAAAGGAAACCCTACATGTTTGGTATTTCCAGATGCGTATCAACCTGTAGAATACAGATAATACATTGCATTGACTGAAGATTGAACACCGTAAAAGCAAAACCCCCCGCAAACATGGCAAAAATACGTTTTTTTTTCACAATTTGTCCCACTTGGAATTTTTTTGCGGTTTCCCAGTATATTCTATGGTATAGTGAATAACACCCTTAAAAAGTACATCTTGACCCGCAAAATAAAAGTCCTCAGATGTCTATGTAGGTGGAAAAATAAAAAGTTATGGCTCTGGGAAGGCGAGGAGGGAAAAACGAACGTGTCAACAAAAAAAAAACGCCGGGTACTTAATGGGTTAACATGCATCTCTGACTCAGCAAAATTTGTATGTCCTTATAGTCATTTATTAACCCTTTATGGCCATTAGTTAACCACTAAAGGTAAATTACCTCCCCAGTATGTTTAATTCAGGGTTCTGACGAGGGCAAGACAAATGACTGGTCCTGGACCGAACTAGACAGATAGATAGATAGATAGATAGATGGATAGATGGATAGATAGATAGATAGATAGATAGATAGATAGATAGATAGAAATTAAAAGAGCAGTGTATTCAAAAAAAGAAAGAAAAAATTTAATGGGTGCCAGTGATATAAGATCTAAGTCAAGGATCGTCCCACAATAGACAAAAAGAAAAGAAAATTACAGGACTTCTGAGTGCTTGAAAATGGCTCTAGGTAAGAGGAAGTGCTGCGATTTTCTTTTCTTTTTGTAGATAGATAGATAGATAGATAGATAGATAGATAGATAGATAATAGATAGATAGATAGATGACGGACGGACGGACCAGAACAAAACACTATAGTGCAATCTATATTCCGCTTGTAAGCAGCCGGAGTGTTGGGGCCACATTGTACTCCATCAAGTTAGAGACTGTAAGGAAAAAGAAATATAAAATATGACGAGACTGGGATGGTGATACACATAAAATCATCGTGCAATTCTGGGAGCATTGTTTTAGGCTATTATTTCCCATCTCAATGTAACTGCAGTTCTGATTCTGCCCTCAGTCTGCAATAATGTAGCTGTTCTCTTGACGATGAGGTCCTTCATTCAGTAAGCACAGAGCGAGAAGGAAACTTGGGCTGAACAGGGATAATAAATAATGACAACAGATGTTTGTAAACCTTGTGGTCCCATGTTCAGTGTTTTCATGTGTTGTCTTGTCTTGATGTGCTGTCAGCCTCCCTTCACCTGGGACTAGTGATATCTTATCAAAGCCTAAACAGCTCCCCTTCACAACAGGCAGATAATAGTGCCTTTCAATTTATCATAGTGGAAGCCTGGGAGAAGCATGGGAACGATTGGTCAGGTGACAGCATGATAGACAGCTTGACAGCACTTAAAGCATCATGGGAAATGGCTGTCAGCTGATTTCAAGAGCAACCAGGGAGATAACCTTCAGTGTGACAGGAAAAACAAAAATGGGAATATTTGTGTAGAGGTTTATAGCTTATTCACAGCACTCACAAATGACTCGGAGCCCATTTAAGGGTCTTCTGGCATAAATAAGCAGGATATCAGTGGAACAGCGATTTTGTAATGTTTTCTAATTGTTGCTAACATATAAAAATGTCAGCTCAGTGTAAATTTTATTTTAGTGTGTTTTTGTCATGTAAAGCTGGATACCTTCTCCAGCTGTGATATATTGCAACCCAACAGACAAATTACCTAATAAGGGTTTTCATTATACGGAACAGAAAAATACAAAGAGCAAACTGGAAAAAGTGTATCTTTTTGAAGGGCTTTGTGTTATGTATGTGGTGTTTTTTCATGTCTTCTTGGTATAATGCTGGTACCAAAATTTAGTGAACCTATAGAACAAAGTTTAAATGCTTAATCATACACAGTCGTGTCACATTATTATGACCACTTTCTAATTTTGATGTCCACAGCGTGTAGCTCATGACAGTGTGTTATAGACTTCTGTACATATGTCCCTCACGGCTGTCATAGGTAAAAGAGTTGTAGAAAGGGTGGCAGTATCTCTGAAACTATGCAGTTTGTGAACTGTTCATGTCCTGCTGAAAGTTGATAATAAAAGGACAAATGGCACGATTGCAAATAAGCAACATGGGGGTCACTAATAATGTGCAGTTTTTTATAATCTAATTGTTCCCCTAGCAGTGGGGTGTGTGAGCTGCTGCTCAGCAATTAGCTGCACCTGTTAATTTTTCCAAGGTAGCATATAGGCTAGAGCTGCCTACTACTGGGTTCAGTCTAGTCCAACCATTGAGCTGTGAATATGGCCCAAAAAATTGTGGTGTTTTTGGAGTAAGTAATGTCCCATTTTTGTATGTGTTTTTTATGGAAACTGTGGAGCACCACGTGACATTTTTTTGAGGGGGTCAATGTTGGCTATGAAGGTACATGTGAATGGACCAACATGTAAGGCCTCGTTCACACGGCTTATTTCGCCGCGTATTTCCCCGACGTTGAAACGATCGTCAATCCGTGGGAAAAATCCGTCCAAAAATAAGTCACAGCCTATTTCTTTTGATTTCAATAGAAAATACGGTCGTCGTTCCCCACGACGGCTAGTTCCGTTCCGGATTGCCGCCGCGGATTGACGACGGCAATCCGGACGGAAAAACAATTCACATGTCAATTATTTCCGGACGGATTCTCCGCCTACACGGATTGGAGATGGTGAATCTGTCGGGAAATCAGTTGCCAATACGGGCCTCACTTCGTGGCTCTTATGTGGAACTGATTTTCAAGTGATTTCTGAACGTAAATTTTCGATCGGCAATCCGTTTTAAATACGTTTTGAAATAACCGTGTGAACGAGGCCTTACAGTGGAGCAGCTCACTACCAAAATGAGCCAAAAGCTACTAGACATATGTTTAATACAACAGTTCAGTGAAACCAACTGTGTAAGGGTGATCCAAAGCCGACAGATGGTTACCGCACCTCTGCTAGCCAAGTTGCATTACCAAGACTTCAGTTTTCACAGCAGTATCGGACCCCTGCTTATTGACAAAGGGTTAACTTTTCTGATAAGTCCTGTTTTCTGCCTCACTGAACGGATGGTTGTTTATGTGTCAGACTTAGAACATCAGAGAACAAACGCCTTGCAGCCATGGCTGGAAGAACACAAGCTGATGGTGGTAATATTATGGTCTGGGAAGTGTTTTGTTTTGATGGCACTCTCAGAGCCCACTCATTCATGTGGAAGGCACTCTTCAACAATTTGGGTATAAATCCATCCTTGTAGATCATGTACACCCATACATTCTGATTGTATTACTTGGGGCAGATGGGATCTTTCAGCAAGACAATCTGATATGTCACACAGTTAGAAATGTACAACACTGATTACAAGAGCATAAACAAGACTTCCAAGTATTACTCTGGCCCACTAATTCCCCAGACTTAAACCAAGTTGAGCATCTGTGTCATCACCTTGATCGTCCGGTTCTCTCAACTGATCCTAACCCAGTTGTAAGATGCAGTCAGCATGGCTCCAGATACCTGTGACAATCTACCAGGATCTTAGTAAGCCACTCCCAACCCATCTATCAGTTGTCCACGCTGCATATGGCAGTTAGTCTTGGTATTATTTAGTGGTCATAATAACGTGACTCGGCTGTGTATAATAGTTGTAGAATCAAAGCTGCAAATATCAGTGACAAGTTATATCACAAACAGAAAAATGTAGATTTGCTGGATTCTCATTTTGTTTCAACTGTTCAGCAAGTAAACTGTAATCACTGGGAGAGCGTTAAGATCAGGGGCGTAACTAGCGGGGTAGCAGGCGTAGCAGCTGCCCTGGGCCCGGCTTTTAGGGGGCCCAGTGTCTGCAACCCGGTATTCACTCCCGCGCCAGCCGCAGTGAACATACAGTTCACTGCCGCACACGCGGAGCTGCGGGGGCCAGCGCGTCCTACCACTGAACGCCCGGGCCCTCTGGCCCGAGTGCTCAAAGGCAGGGGCTGGCTTATTACAAGCAAGCGGTCCGCTCTGCTAATCAGCCTGCGCCGGCCCACAGTGCTGACGTGGGCTGCGTGATGACATCACATCATCGCGCAGCATGCGCCGAGCACAGACTGGCCGGCCGGCTGCGCGGTCATATCAAGGGAGCGAGAGACAGGTGAGTAAGTGCTTTCTTATGTTTTTAATATTAATGAAGCCCCCTGCCTGCCTATATATTGGCCTCTATAGCCCTGCCTGCCTACATATTGGCCCCTATAACGCTGCCTGTCTACATATTGGCCCCTATGACCCTGCCACCCTAAAAATAGGACACTATAACACAGCCTGAATACATATTGGCCCCTATAACCCTGCCTGCCCACATATTGGCCCCTATAACCCTGCCTGTCTACATATTGGCCCATATAACCCTGCCTGTCTACATATTGGCCCCTATAGCCCTGCCTGCCTGCATATTGGCCCTTATAACCCTGCCTGCCTAAATATTGGCCCCTATAGCCCTGCCTGTCTACATATTGGCCAAGATAACCCTGCCTGTCTACATATTGGCCCCTATAACCCTGCCTGCCTAAAATTGGCCCCTATACCCTGCCCGGGCCCACATATTGGCCCCTATAACCCGCCTGTTTACATATTGGGCCCCTATAACCCGCTATCTACATATTTGGGGCCCCTATAACCCTGCCTGCCTACATATTGCCCCTATAACCCTGCCTGTCTAATATTGGCCCCTATAACCTGCCTGCCTATATGGCCCCTATAGCCCCCCTGCCTACAATTGGGGCCCCATAACCCGCCTTTTACATATTGGGCCCCATAAAACCCCGCCCACTACATATTGGCCCCTATAACCCTCCCCCTACAATTGGCCCCTTTTAAAACCCTTTTTTCCTGCCTACATATTGTCCCCCATAACCTGCTCCTAAAAAAATTGGGGCCCCCATACCCTCCTGCCTATACATTGGCCCCTATAACCTTGCCTGACTACATATTGGCTCGTATAGCCCTGTCTGCCTATATATTGGCCCCTATAGCCCTGCCTGGCTACATACTGGCCCCTATAGCCCTGCCTGCCTACATATTGGCCCCTATAATCCTGCCTGTCTACATATTGGCCCCTATAACCCTGCCTGCCTACATATTTGCCCCTATAGCCCTGCCTGCCTATATATTGGCCCCTATAGCCCTGCCTGCCTATATAATGGCCCCTATAGCCCCCCAAAGCCCTACCTATATCTAGCCCCTATAGCATTGTCTGCCTATATATAGCCCATATAGCCCCCAAAGCCCTGCCTGTCTATATATAGCCTCCCCAAAGCCCTGCCTGCCTATATATATAGCCCCTATAGCCTACCCTATGCCCGCCTGCCTATATATAGATGCCCACTATAGCCTACCCTATGCCCTGCCTGCCTGTATAGGGCCCCTATAGCCTCCCTTTAAAAGCCCTGTCCTGCCTACATATAGGGCCCCCTATAGCTACCAAAAACTCTGCCTGTCTATATGGGGCCCTAAAACTCTACCTAAACCCTGCTTGACGGCCTAAAAGGGGCCCTATAGCTCCCAAAACCCTCCCTTTCCCTATATGGGGACTCTATTGCCTTCCAAAACCCCTACAATCGGGGCCCCATTAAAACCCCTATTAAACCCTGCCGCCTAAATGGACCCATATAGCGGGGGGCGGGGAGGGGGGTTTGCGGGAAAAAGTAAAGGTTTTCTAAAATTTGTTCTAATCCCCATTTTAAAAAAGGGGAGGGGAAGATGTCATCCAGAGGGCGGCCCAAAAATGGATGAAAACCCCAAAAGGGAAAGTAAAAGACTCGTAAAGAGAAAGTCACCTGTGATCACAAATGTAATACATTTCATATTTTTGCAGAGTCTGTGTCCACGGGTGTCTACCACTATATAGCCCACTATATGGTGGTTATATACAGTTTTCAGCCTTTTACACTATATATCCATATAGGGTCCTATTGGCGGAAATTTTGGGTCTTTAAAGGGACTGTTCACAGTAAGAAAAGGGTATTATTTTATCACTATGTGGTGGTAATTTGGTGTGTTCGGGAGGTATCATCCCCATATGTATTTTTTCCGTTGGTAATGTTGGTTTTGGTATATGGGATTTTTTTGGGCAGAGATAGTGTTTATTTTGGGTTGGGGTTTTTTGCCCTTTTTTATCTAAAATTCCCTTTAACTGCATGTTTCTTTTAAATTCCGGGGTCAGGGAGTCGGGGGGGGGGGGGGAAAAGTGGCCCCAACCCCCAAAAATTTGCGGGGGGCCCCATTTTCTCTAGTTTGCCCTTTAAGTTATAATAAAATCTTTTTCCCAAAAATTTTTTTAAAGGGGGGTTTTTTGGGTTAGACCCGAGGAAATTTAGAAAGCCGATTTACATGAAGGGGAAAAGTTGAAGGAATTTGTGAACACAAAACCTATGGGGGAAAAAACCCCCATAGGCGCTGTTTCCTTTTGCATCAGATAATACACCTACATACAAAACCTGACAAAAGCCTCGGGGACAAAACCCACCATATACACGGGTATAGGCTGTGAGGGGAACGCAAGGGGCCACCCATTGGGGAAAAAGAAAATTTGTAAACCGATTTTCCCGGTGGGGTGGGGTAAAAAATCCCCAAATTGTTTTTTATGTGCCCGGGCAGCTTTTGGGGCCACTGCCCACCTATTATAATTTGTAATACCCAATTGCCCGGGGCCGGGGTTTGGGGGGGATGGCCCCGCTCCCCACTCCGGGCCCCGGGCCATTTTTTTGGGCTATGTAACCCTGGTAGTCGGTCTTGGGGAAAACCATCATACCTTGCGGGAAGAAACGCTTTTCCTGCCCCCCATGGGAGGGAAACCCCCTGTGGGGGAATAAGAACTGTGCTATCGGTGCTGCATATTTGGCTCCTTTAAAGGGCCTTTTTTCCATAGTGGGGCGGGGCCCTGACGCAACCCTGTTGTGGTTTTTTTGTGTTTTCAAGTATGGAAAAAAAAAGAAGAACCCTTTAATTTTCATAAACCCTTTGGGCCGGGTTTCTTTTTTTTAAAAGGCTATTTTTTAAGCAAACCCTTAAAAGCACCTTTATGGGCCCAAAAAAAAGCCTAAATTCCCCCCTAAAACCCAAACGATCCCTATCCCAAAAGGGGAGTAAACAATGCAAGTGCCCCAATCGAGATCCACTTTTATAATAGAGTATTCTTCAAATAGTTCTTTCATTGATAAAAGATACAAAACAATGCGTTTATCAATAACAGAACTCATTATAGTGAAGTGTTCAGAGAAGTGTATGAAAAAACCAAGATATCTCTGTTTTTATATTTTAAGGGGTAGAGAGTTTTGGGTTCAAAAAATTTCACAGCGTGGGAAAGGGGGAGCGGGGTGATACCAAATCTGGGTTATACCTCCATTTATGTAATAATCTGCACAAGGAAGCACTTGTTTCTCTTTTCTTTTTTTCCACAAATGTCATTATAAATCAAAAGGATACAGGTTTTTTGTAAAATGCCTCTGTATACTTTCCTTCAGTATGCCATTAGAAAGCAAAGGTCTACAGGGCATTTAATTTTAAGCCAATATAAGGAAAATTTTTTTTTGCAAGAAAAACTGTTAGAAAAAATTAAGGGTTTAAAACTATGCCACCAAAAGCACAAGAATACTGTCATTTTTTGGGGGATTCCCGTATTTTTAATCCCCCCAAAAAAAACCGGGGGTATCCCTTTTGATAGACCGCAATGAAAATCCGGGGCTGTAAACCCATAAAAGCACCCAAATTTTTTTCTGTCGGGGGTTTAAATTTAAAAATTTTCCTTGTATATCCCCGAATTCCCCCTCGATTTTTCCGGGGGCCCTGAAAAATTGATTGAATTTTAAAAGGGTGACAGGGAAAACCCAAAAACCACCGCAGCTTTTTTTTCAAATCTGTCCAAAAAATGCGTCCCTGCCCCGGGCCACACTGCAAAAAGCCTTCGAATTTTTGGGCGGCAAATTTTTCATGCTTGTGGGCTTTGGCCCCAAGACCTAATTTAAAAAAAAACTGTATCCTTTTTTAAAAAATAAAAGAAAACATTTGGGAAAAAGGAAAAACGAAATAAAAAAAGCTTCCTTAGCAGTTTTTAAAAATAAATTTGGGGGTTTCCCAAATTCCCGTTTTCATTTCCTCCTTTTTTCATCGTTTTGGAAAAAAAATGGGCACAATCGGCTTTTAAATACTGTGCCCTTTAAAAACCCGGCAAAGCCCGCGAAACGCCCTTTAAAGGGGTTTGTCCAGTAGTAATACCTTTTAGGTCTTGAAAGGGATTTTCTTACTACAATGATTAGCTTTTTTTAAAAAGTGGGGAAAAGGGAAAAAAGAAGACTTTTTTACCCAAAAATCTTGTTTTTATTTTACTTCGGGCAGGGATAAAAGGGTTTTAACTGGTTATGCCCCTTTCCCCCCCCCTCTCCCTGCCCCCTCTTATCTTCACTTTAAAAAAAAAAAAAAAAAAACTTTAAAAAATAGGGCCCTTTTACAAGGGTAAAGGGTGGCTAGACTGAACCCCGGCCCAAACAAATCTGGCCCCTATGCTACTTGGGAAAAATAAACAGGGGCAGCTAAGGGGGCTGCAGCTCCACACCCCACCACTAGGGGAAAAAACTTTGAAAGATAAAAAAACTCACACAACTTTGCCCCCTTTTTTCCACCCCATGCAGAAAAAAACCAAAATTTTAATGCATGGGGGGATTGTACAAATGTAAAAATACCAAAAAAGGAACAACAACTAACATACCCCCCAAGCATAGGGGGGGGTTTTGCTGGTACTAAAATTTGGCATATAAAAAGCGATACAAAAGGGGCCCCATAAATCCAGTTTACCGTGGTGAAACCATCGGGGGCCTTCAACCTTATGACACCCTTTTAATTAATTAAGCAGGCGGGCCCAACACTTTCGGGGTTCCCCAACACAAATTAAAACCCACGCTCTGCCCCCCAGAAATTTTTTGGAAAATTTTTTTTTCGTCTATTTTCCCCCCTAGTGGGGGGGGTTGTGAGCTGTGCCCAGAAATTACTCATCTGTTTCTTTTTCCTAAGTACTAGGGGCCCAGATTGCCTCTATTTGGGTGTTTTTTGAGTAATAATGCCCTTTTTTTTTGTATGTGTTTTATCTTTTAAATTTGGGTTAGTGTAGGGACTTGCAAGACTTTAGGCCCATTGACGCCTTTTGCAGCTTGTGTCCCTTTTGGGCCACTGTCCAACAAATACCTCATTTTTAAAATTTTTCCAATTTTTTATTTTTTTTTTCTGCCCAAGAATAGGGGGAGAAAGGGGGGGTTTTGTATTTTGGGGGTTTTTTTTCATTCTAGTCCAGCCATTGAGCTTTTTAAATATGGCCTTTGTATTTTTTAAAGAAAGTATTTTTCCAAATTTTTGATGTGTTTTATCTGAAAATTTTTTTGGGAAAGGGATTTTCCCAAGACATGAGGACCTTTGGACCCCATTTTTCCCGGGTTTGTGTATTTTGGGGCCACGTACCAAACAAATACCTCAAAATTTAACTTTTTTTCCAAAAATGTTTTTTTTTTTTTCTGCCCAAAAATACTGGGGAGCAGGGGGGGTCTTTTCCCTTGGGTTCAGTCAATCCACCATTGAGCTGTAAATATGGCCTTTTTTAGTTTTTTTTGAAAAATTTAATTCCTTTTCTGTAGGTTTTTTATCTCCTTTTCTCAAAGTGCCTTCATCATCACCCCAAACCAGGGTGAGTCACTCCCTCTGAGTCTATCTGTAGCACAGAAGCTTTTTTTCCCTTTAAAAGAAATTTGAAAGTGTTATGCCTTAGGACCCCTCTTACCTTGTACATGTTTTTAAAAAACCTCCAGCACTGCTGTCACTCTAATTTTTTCAGTTAGGAATTAGCAGAGTAAAAGGGCCACTTAAAGGGTTTTAGAGTTTGTCCACATTTGAACAAAAGTGTGAGTCGGGACCCTTTTTAAAAAGAAAAAAAGGGTTTTCCAGGGATACAGTGGTTTACACGGGGAAATCCAAGGCGGGGAAAGGGTTTTTGGAAAAAACATAAAGGCCCAAATAGAACGGGAAACCCGGGAAAGGCAGCAGAAAAGGAGACTACCCCAAGAAAGGCAGCAGGAGCACAGTAAATGGAAATTGGTAAGGGGGTTTGCGGGGAAAACCCGCAAATAGGGGAAAACTAAAGGGTAGGTAAGTTCCCATTTTTAGAGGACGGCAAAACACGGGAAAGTTTAAAAACACAATACTCAAGCAAGGGGACATCAGGTTTTGGGGATTTTTATGGGGGAAACCCCAAACGGGAAACGGGAAAACAAGTTTGGCAACCAGCTGAGAAAAACATCCCCCATTTTGGTTTGGGGGGCCAAAACTTAAGGGCAAACCATTTAGAAAAGTTTTAAGGTTTAGCAGGGGGTTGCTGACTTTACCCCCACCCCCAAGGGGGCCCCCTTTTTGGAACGATATCTACTCTTTCTCCCCCGGATGCCCTTTTATAAAATTTTTTTGTTTAGCCCTGGGAAGCATTGATGTTCCCAAACAGGTTCCACGAATTTTTTTTTCCCGCCCCATAACCTTGCCATTTAAATGGGGGAACTCCCGCGTTTTCCGGGAAAATTCTCGAGTCCGGGATTTGTTTCCAAACCAAAAAATTGTTCCCCCCCATCAATCCCCACGCATCAGGGGGAGGGGGAAAACACGCCCCGGGAAAGGGGTTAACAGGGCAGGTTTTGGGTAAGACACATGAAAAAAACAGGATGGAACTTAAAATAGATGGGGGGGATTTGACCCAAAACAGTACGGGATGATTATTTTGTTTGATCTTTCGGCCCGACAAACTTCTGTCCCAGTTTTGGTAAAGGGAAAACCCCTTAAGTTTCCCAAATTTCTGGGGGAAAAAGCCATACCTTATCCCCCACTTTAAAATTTTTGGGTGCTGGCTTACATGTCTATTTTTCCCACTTTTTTGAAAGCTTTCTTGACCCTCTTGGGTTTTTCCCTTCATAGTTGAAAAATTTTGTTTGTAGTCCCGGGAATCCTTTCCGGCACGGGAAATATGGGGAAACAGGGGGAATTTTGGAGAAAAATTTTTGGGGAGGAAAACCCCAAAATTTTGCAAAAAACGGAGTCTTTGGGGGGAGGACATTTTGGGAATTATTAAAACAAAACTCGGCAATGGGAACAGATCAGCCCCAATATCTTGTAAAGGGAAAATGTGCATCGAAGAACTGTTCCGGGGTTCCTGATTTGTGCTTTCGGCTGTCCATTAAAATTGTGGGAAAGGCTTTGATAGTTTTTATATCAATACCCATTTAGAAAAAACTCCCCCAAAATTTTGATTAAACTGCCCCCCCGTTTCCGAATAACTTCACGGGAACCCCAAAGAAGACGAAAAAACTTTTCTAAGTTTTGAGACCCGCATGTCTTTAGCAGAGGAAGGGGGAAACCCCAGTACAGGGGATAAAAATTGTGCACCCTTGGGTGATTGGGCCCATCCCCGGGAGAAATTTGGTTTTTTTTTCCCCCTTTTAGGTTTGGGAGATCTCCCGACGAAGTCCATGGAAAGGGGAACCCCCGGGGGCGAGGGGGGGATGGGCAAAAAGGCTGTAGTAGACCCAGGGGGGGAAGAAGGGGATCTTGCTCTAGCACGGATGTCAAAAGAGTTACATACTTCCTTACACCCTTTTAAAAAAAAGGGGCCCCCAGAAAAATGGGGATAAAAATTCCGGTTTTCCCTGCACTCCTTTGTGCCCCGCAATTTTGGGAAATCAGGGGCCTACCCTCAGGATCTTCATCTGATTTTTTTCGGGTATGTTTAGCTGCTGCCCGGGGGCCCCACATCTTGTTTTTTAAGTACCAAACCCTTACATTTTCAGGGGGTTGGGACAGAAAGGGGAGTGGGTGTTATGCCCCCCTTTATTTTTTTTGACAATTTTTAATTTTTGAATTACTCCCCACCAAGGGTTAGACCCCGGAACAATGGTCTTTAGGTGGAAAAGCTTTTGGGGAATCACGGGAAGAACATTTTTTGGAAAAGAGCATCTCCCTTTTGCCTTTAAGGGGAACCGGGTCTGTACGAGATTAAGAAGTTAAATTGGTTTAAGAAAAAAAATTCCAACAAAATTGGCGAGGAATAGACACTTGGCAATCTAAACAAAATTCCAAAATTACGGGATCCGTCAAACTTTTTATTTTGTTGGGGGTTTCCCTTTTTAAGATGATGTTCCTTTCCCAAAAAGGGCCTGCAACGATAGCTAACAGTTCTTTTTTTTCCCCACATCATTTCCCTTTACAGGTGATAAACGTGGGGAAAGAAAAAACAAAAGGGTTTCCCAAAAAAACCCATTTGTCTCCTGTTCTCTGAGACAGTAGGGCCCCCTAAAATAAATTTTTAAAGCAATCTTTTTCCCACAAAAAGGCCGATTCGGGTCGGGTTTGAACTAATAAGGGACTTTTAAAGTTAATTTTGGTCTTCAGAATAGAAAAGGGAATTTTTTGGGTTGTCGGGGGAAAACCCAAAAAACAAAAGCTTTTTTTCTTCTTATAAAATGAGTGATGGGAGAAATTTTTTCCCCCAAAAAAAATTCTTATGAAAGGCATAGAAAGGGGCCAAAAAACTAAGAAGCGTTGCACATCTTTTATGTTTCTGGGAGTGGGCCCCCAAGTGCTACTTTTGTTTTGGGATTTTGGGTTAAATTTCCTTTCGTGGGACCCATGGGTGAAAGTAACAACCCAAAGGGAAAATTGGTCTCTCGGCCCTGGGGGAATTTTCACATTTTTCAATAAAAAGTAAGTTTTTTCTCTTAGCCGCTCCAAAAAACAATTTTAAACTGCCCTCTGGTTTTTCCCCTTCCATGGGATTTGGAAAAAAATCAGGATATCGCCCCAAGTAATAACTAAATTGACCCAAAGGAGATCTCTGAAAAAGTAATTGACAAAATTTGTTGGAAAAGGGGGGGCCCAGGAGCATTAAAAAGGCCCCAAAAGGCAAAACCCCAAAAATTCAAAGGTCCGAAACCCTTGGACCAAAAAAGCCTTTTTTTCCATTCCACAGATCAAATTTAACGGACCAGGTTGTGGGGCCCCCTCGTAAATTCAAATTTTGGAAAAAAAAAAATCCTGGGCATGCCGCACTTTTCTCCAGAAGTTCGGGGAAAATCATGGAAAGGGGGAAATAAAATTTTTTATTGTAATTTTGTTAAGTTTTTCCTGTAACTATACAAGGTTCTTAAAAAAAACCCCCTTTTCTTTTTTAAACAAAAAAATATGGGACCCCCCTGGTGAGGAAATGGGGGGATGAACCCCTTACTAGATTTTCTTTATTTTATTTTTTTGAAAAGGCCTTTTAAATTTCCCAGGGCCCCCCCAAAGGGTAGATGTTTCCAAAAGGTAATAGGGGGAAAACCGGAAGCAAGTCTAGGGCCCAATCATAGGGTGGTGGGGGGGGGAGCGGGTCTGCATTCTTTTTGCTGCAAAACATCTGAAAAATTCCCCTGTTTTCCCGGGGGTAGCTCTAATTTTTCTGATGTCGACTGGGTCTTCGGGGCCTTTCAGTTTTGAGTTTGGGAAGGGCATCCCCCCCTTTGGGAAGCTTTATCTCCTTGGGTTTTCCCAGTTGTTGAGGGGTTTTCGGTGTTTTGGGGCCGGTGGGCCCTTTGGATGACAGGGAAATTGGGGGGAAAGGGGATCAACAGAAAAACAGGCTTCCCCTGAGGGGATGTCATAATGATTCAAGGGGTTTTTGTTTTTGGGTTCCACTGGCCCTGATTCAGGGGGGATCCATCAAACCTTTTCCATTAAAAAAGGTGAAGTTTTTTTCTAAAAATTTAACCCCTGCTTTTTAAAAAAAGACTGGCCCAAAAAATTTTCCCCATTTTCCCCCCAATCATAAATGCTGAAGTAATACCCTTTGGTTTAAAACCCCGGGAATTTGAGGGGAAGGAGGGAAAAAGAGAGTCTCGTTTTTTTCTTGATAGGGGGACCCCCACCGATGAGAGGGAATGGAAACTGTCTTTTCGGAAAATTTCGTTTCTGAAAAATTGTTTTTCCTTCATCGAGCTTTTCTTTCCCCCATAATGGCTGCCCCCCAATTTCCGGGGACGGCTGGGGGCTTTGATAAGGGGAAGTGGTCAAAATTTCCAAAATAGAAGAAAAGACTTTCCCTCCGGATTGCTCCCTTTTTTTCCCGTGCCCCTCATTTTTTAATACGGAACCCCTTTTCATAGGCCAATTCCTGGTTTTTTGCGGGATTTTCCCCTTGGGGGTTTTCCTTAAAAGGGCTGACGGGGACTGGCAGGAACTGCTTAGTATAAAAAATTTGGGAGTGGGCCCCCATTTCCCCTTGTCTTCTTTCCCGGGATATTTTGGGTTTCGTTTTTGGGAATGCAGTGATTTATGAAGGTATCCAAACCTAAAGGGGCCTCTGCCCGGGGCAATTTTCCATCTTTTTTTGGGCACTGCAAAGCCCTTTTTCCTAAAAAAGGGAAATTTTTGCTGCGTCTTTTCCATTTGGGTGCAAACTCCCCAACCCCCTTTAAAAACCCAGGGCCCAATTTTCCAACCGGGTTTTCCCGGGCCCAAAGGGATAGTTTTTGCCGTTTCAGTTTTGTAGCACCGTTTTTGGGGAAATCGCAAAAATCTGAGCTCTTTGCGTCGTAAAATTTTCCCCCCGGGGTTTTTTCTCCGGGGTCTTATTTTAAATTTTAAAGGACTACCCCAAAGGCAATTTTTGTGTGTCACCAGCATTTGAAACAAAAAGGCCCTTTCCCGATCTGTGGTGGGGGAAAATTTGGGGTTTGGGGTCTGCGTGGGAAGTATAGTTTTAAAAATTTGGTTGAGGAAACCCCGGGAAATTTTGTCACGATCTCCCCCGAATCTAAGGGGAGGCAATTTCGGGTAATAAACGGGCCCGAAGGGGGGGTACCGGGCCTTTACTTTTCCGGGGTTGGCCCTTTTCCGGGGTGGATAATGCGTGCACGTTTTCGGTATTTTCCTGAATCCCCTTGTCCTTTTACAACTTGGAAAATTAGGGCCCCAGTCGGGCCTTCAAAGCGTCACTTTTTGGATTTTTCAAATGCTTGCTCTCAGTGCGCATTTTAGCCATAGCCAGTTGAAGTTGTTTTTGTTTGCGGGGTTTCCCCGGACTCCGCCCGCCCCAGGGACCCCATTTTCGGGTTTTTAGTATCCTGTAAACTTTTTTACTAGTGGATCCCAGCGGAACCCAATGGGGGAAGGACGGGTTTGGGAAACACAGTAAAGGGAAAATTAGAGACGGGAAAACCGGGGGCCCGCAGAGAGGGAGACTGGATCAAGAAGGTCAGCAGGAGCACAGTAGTTTGGTCCCCGTGGGTAAGGATGGGGTTTGCGGGGAAAACCGCAAAAGGAGAGGAATAAACGGGTGGGTATTTCCCAGCAAAGGGGGACTGAAAAAACAGCGGGAAAGTTAAACACAATATTTTCAAAGCAAGGGACCTTTAGGTTTTGGGATTTTATATAGGAACAAAACGGGAAAAAAGGGAAAACAAGAGGGAAACCCAGCTGAGACACAATGCCACCACCCCTTGGGCGGGGCCCCAAATTTTGGGGAAACACATTTAACAATTTCCCAAAGGTATGCGGGGCTTTTGCTGACAAAAGGTTTTAAATAACTAATTTTAAACATAAAAAAAAAAAAATTAAAAAAAAGTTTTTGCAAACCCTAAAAAAGGTGGGGAAAAAAAATCAAGATTTTTTATGATTTTTTGGGGGGGAAAAACAATACACTTTTTGGGGAAATTTTAAATTAAAACCCGGGGGCTGCGCATTTTCCCCCGGGTTTGTACTTTAAGCCAAAAAGAATTTTAAATAAAAGGAGCCTCCAAACTTTGGAGGAAAAGTCCCTTTTTAATTTTTCCCAAAGCCCTTTTTTTTAAAAGTGGGGGCCAGAGATTTGGGGGCATTCTGGAGTCGTCGAAACCCCATTCATAGAATAGACACTTTTAAGGGACTCTTTGACGACAAATCTAGGCGTAGAACTGTTAAAAAACCCCCAAAACCGTTAAATTTTGGGGGCTGCCGAGCCAGATTTTCCCATTTTTGGCACTACAATGGGGCCTGCATTTTATAAACTCCCAAAGAACATTTTCCCCTACTTTCTGGCACATTCTTATTATTTTAAAAGGGGGAACTTTTTACCCCCCGGTTATGCCCCCCTTGAGGGGGCAGCACAAGTTAGTGCAGACTTATTTTTTCCCCACCACGGGGGTTTTCCTTTTTTCTTTAAGATCCCGGGTATTTGTAGAGCTTTTACCCCCTCAAATCTTATTATGGTGGGTGTTAGCCCCCCCCAACCAAAGGCTAGCCCCCGCCCACATTATTCCCCATGTTTCAAACCTATTCAAAAAAAAAAAATAGGTTTATCAGTTTTTGGGGGGCGGGGAAGCCTCAGGTGGGGGGGGGTTTGAAAAAAATTTGTCCTTTGACGGGACTCTTCGAATGACTCTTCTGGGGGAAAATTTGAAATTTTGGGGAAATTAAATACCCCAAAAAACCCACAGCATCTTACAGAAAAAGGGGAAAACAGCCGGGAAAACAGCCGGTTTTCCCATTTGCTTGTGCTGCCTCCAAAAGGGGGGCAAAATTTTATGTGAAGGTTTTTCTCTTTAAAGCTATTTAAAACGGGCCGGGGTCGGGCCCCAAATTTTTAAATACATTCACCCTTTGTTTCTACCTTCTCATGGCAGCCCCTGCAATGGACATCTTTTGGGGGGTTTTCCCAAAAAAAATTTTTTTCGTTTTATAAACGTGTAAAAACTTTTTCCCGCTAAAAAAATCCCCCAAAAAAACACTGCCACACCAAAAAACAGGTTTTTTGGGGTATTGAAAAATAAATCCCTTACTTCTACTGTTTTGATAGCATAAATGCTTCTTTGGGGATTTGGGGACTTTGTGTTTTGGGCCCTTTTTTGCAAAAATGGGGGCCCGGGTGGCGGCCCTGTGGGGTTTTCATGAAAAATTAATGGGTGCCGCAGCCCTCCCAGGGGGCCCCCGGGTTTGCAAAACCTTTTTTCAAAAAATTTTTTGTGTCAGAACATACTTTATATTTTGGTGTACATTGTTTTTTAACCATTAAAAGGGAAAGGGGGTGTTTCCCCTTTGGGGGTTTTTCGCCCCCCCCCCTCTCACGGGCTGTCATAAGAAGGGAACCTTTGCGGGTTGGGTGTTTTTTATTTTTTCTCTCTAAATAATTGGGGGTGGGTTTGCCCCAAGGAGGGGGCCTAAATTGGCTCGATTGAGAGGTAAAGATAGGTGGGCCCTCCCCGTTTTTGAGCCCCACTTTGGAAGGGCGTGGGCAGCCTAAACAGGGTTCAAAATTCAGATATGTAAACCCGGAGTCTCAAATTTTTTTTTAAATTTATGTTTAGATAGCAAAAAATGCTTTTTTGGGGTTTTTCGAGTAGTTTTAATTGCCCTTTTTGCAAAATTTGTGCCGCGGTGGGGTCTGTGTGTTTACATTAAAAAATTACATGTTGCCCAGCCCTGCCAGTGGAAAAAAGGTTTGCATTTTTTTTCCAAAATGTTTTGTGGCAAGAAACATTTTATCCCTTGGTGTAAAATTGATTTTTAACCTATAGGGAAAAGGGAAGGGGTGCTTCCTTTTTGGGTTTTGCCCCCGGCCCCTTTTCAGGGGGCGGGGCATAAAAAGGGGCAGCTTTGCAGGTTGGGTGTTTTTTTTTTTTTTTTTTTCTCTCTGAAAAAATTGGAGGTCGGGGGACCCAGTGAAGGCCGGGTTTGGCTCTTTTTGGAGGTAAAAAATAGGATAGGACCTGCCCGATTTAAAGCCCAACTTGAAGCGGGGGGAAGCTTAAACTTTTTTTATCAAAAATTTGTAAAACCGAGGGGTCTCAAATTTTTTCATGTTGATAGATAAGAAATAAATGCTTTTTTGGGAAATTCGCGTATTAGGGATTTTTTTGGGGGGAAAGGGGCCCCGGGGTTGGGGGCGGTCTTTTGGGGTGAAACATGTAAAATTTCATGTGTGCCGCACCCGCCGGGGCCACCCGGGTTTGTTTACGTTTTTTCAGAAAAATTTTTTTGTGTGCAAAAACATAGTTATATTTTGGTGAAACATTTTTTTTTAAAACCTATTATGGAAAGGAAGGGGTCTTCCTTTTTTGGGTTTCTTTTCCCCCCCCACCTCACGGGCTGTCAAAAAAAGGGGCATTTGCGGGTTGGGTGTTTTTTTTTTTTCCCCTCTGTTTAATGGGGTGGGGACCCAGTGAGGGGCCTGATTGGCTGATTGAGGGGAAAAGATAGGATGGGACTGCCCGTTTTTGGAACCACTTTAAAGTCGGGGGAAAGTTTTTAAACCCATGTTCTAAATCATGAAGTGAACCGGGGGTTTTCTAAATTTTTTTTCATTTTAAAATAGATACATAAATGCTTTTTTGGGGATTTCGACTTTGTTATTCCCTTTTGCAGAAATGTCCCCCTGGGGGTGGTCTTTTGTGTGTACATGAAAATTTTAAACATGGGGTTTGCCGAAAACCCCCCAGTGGCACCGGGTTTGGCTTTACGTTTTTTCAAAAATTTGGTTTTTTTGTGCAAAACATACTTTATATTTGGGTTAACTTTGATTTTTAATATAGGGAAAAGGAAGGGGTGCTTTTTTTTTTTGGGTTTCGTCCCCGCCCACTCTCACGGGGTTGTCATAAAAAGGGGCCTTTGCGGGTTTGGGGGTTTTTTTTTATTTTTCTCTGGGAATAAGGGAGGTTTGGGACCCATGAGGGGCCTGTTTGGGCTCGATTAAAGGGGTGGAAAAAAGGGAAATGGGACTGCCCGATTTGGGGACCACTTTTAAGTCGGGGCCTTTAAAACATGTTTGATCTGATATTAAAACCGAAGTCTAAAAATTTTTTTTTCATGTTTTATAATACATAAATTTTCTTTAGGGTTTTCGACTTTAGTGTATTCCCTTTGAGCTAAAAACCCCCTGCAAAAACCTTTTGGGCAAAAGTAAACCGGGTTCTAGAAGCAAAAAAGTTGTTTTTTTTACTCCTGTAAAAATTTTAAATTTTAACCCAAATTTCTCCCAGAAACCCTAGGGAGTGAACGTGGGGGAACCCTGTTTACAGTAAAATTTAAATTTGACAAAATAAGAGAAATTTTTTGTTTTTTTTTTTTCCCAAATTTAATTTAATAACAATTTAGAGTCGGGAAACCAAAACAGGGTAAAATTGAGGGAAAGACACGGGTTGGGCCAGTTTTATCAATACTCAAGCTTAGAATAGACAATCTTCCCAAATTGCCCCTTTTTGTTTTAAGGGGAAAAAAAGGGTGCAGGTTTAGACTTTCTGGTCTAAGTTCACATCTTCTATTAGTTTGCTTACTTTTTTCCACTAATTATGCCAAAATTTTTCAGCATTTTTTTTGGAGCATGATGTTGCAGGCTAAGCCACACCCCCTTTCACCAAAACCAACCTCCCTTTCACCTAGGCCACAACTACTTTTTCTGGACAAGGCACAAAAGTGTCTAAAACACATAGAGCGACATGTGTGTATGGCCCTGTGCGCTCAATGTATGAAAAGGCGCACCCAAAATTGGGCGCTTTTTAAAAGCCCCGCGGCACTTTGTAATGCACCTAAAAAAAAAAGGGGGCATTCTGGAGGTGGGGCCGTTTTTTATGATTTTTATCGGCAAAACCCGGCGCATTACTGCTGGAACGGGTAGACCATTTTAACCGGTTTACCTGAGCCCCGAATTGTCATTTGTATAAAAGGCAAAACTATACCCCAGTAGAACGGGTTTATAGATTTTTGGGGGCCATTTTACGCTACTAAAAGCGTGCAATAAAATTGGCGCCAAAAATATGTCGCCCATAAACATTTTGTAAAGCTGTACAATATTTTGGAGCAAACTGTGCAAGAATTCTGGTGTAATTGCCATAATACACGTGCCCCCATTTTGTACCATACAATGGTCTTTCCTGGGACATTGAGGCACATTTATTTAGGCAATTGTGCCAAAAATTCCGGTGTTTAAGCTTTATACCACATGTATTATGTGTTTTAGACAGTTTCTAGACACTTCAGTGCCTTGTCTGACAAAAGAGGTGTGGTTTTGGTAAAAGAATGTGAATTTACCAAAATGTCCAAGGCTTATTGTGCAATGTTTTACACTAAAGAATGTGCCAACATTTTGCTGCAATTAGTCACATAAAGTACATCAACTTATAGAAGTAAAGTTAGACAAGACAGTCTAAACTTGTGCCAGATTTATCAACACTATGATAAAATTGGCGTATTTTAAGACTGCCTAAGTGTTAGTATTGATAAATCTGCCCCAAAGTATCTTGAACCAGACTCAACATACAATGTCACAGAAACTGGTGATCTGCAATATATGTGATTGACTGGAAGGTCCTGCCAAATATCATGAACATTTTACTTGTTAACCCCTTAAGGACCCAGCCAGTTTTTGACCTTCCTGAAACACAGCCTGATTTTTGAAATGCCTGCCATGTGTCAATTATAATGTGAGAATAACTATTTTGACACGATTTCCCTATCCATGTGATTCAGAGATTGTTTTCTCGTGATCACAATGTGCTTTAAGTTTAGTAAAAATTTTATCCATACAATCCTGTTTTGTTTTGTGAAAAATATCAAATTTCAATGAAAATTTGGAAAATTTGCGATTTTTTGAAAGTTGCAAAATTTCTGCGTGCAAGACAGATAATTATTCACCACAAAATATTTTTACAAACTAGCCATTACCATATGTCTCCACTATAGGTTGGCATCAATTTTTTAAATGTCTTTTTTTTTTTACGACATTAAGGGCTTAGGAAATTATTAGATAATTTCTCCACATTTCAGAAGAATTTGCAATAAACATTTTTTTAGAAACCACTCCAGTTCTGACGTGGCTTTGAGGGCCCTGCATGTTAGAAACCCCCTTAGTGATGAGCCATCTTAGAGAAACTAGACCCCAATAACGTAATTTACAACACTATTTAGGAAGTTTTGATAACCCTTCAGATATTTCAACAGAAATATAAAGCAAAGTGGAGGTGAAATTTCAAAATTTCAACTTTTTTTTGCAGATTTTCAATATATATCCATTATTCACTGGAATAGGGTAAAATGTTACGAGGGGTAAATCACCTTTAATATCAATTCCCCCAGGTCTGCCGTTTTTAGAGATATCCCATATGTGGCCCTAGTGCCATTAATTGCCTCACCCATAAGCCCCAGAAATATGAGGCCACCTAACTATACTCTGGGGTCTCGATTTTTTCAATACAAATTTTATTGCAGGCGCCATTTCATTTTGGGGACACCCTAAGGGTGCTAATAACTTAATAAACACCCCCTAAATAGTCCACATAATGGAAACTAACACCTCTTAATGAATAAATCCAGGGGGCATTGAGTATAATAGACCCCAAAGGTGATTCACAAATTTATTATTTTAGCATAAGCCTGTGAAAATTAAAAATTTTTTTTATTTTTCAATAATCTGAAATTTTAGCTTAAAATGTTCAATATATCCAAGGAACCTGAAAAAAGTGAACCTAAAACTTTGTTAAGCAATTTCTTCCAGTTCGCAATACCCTACATGTGGGTTTAAACTGCTGATGTGGGCGCATGGCAGGCCGTATAAGGAGGAGGAGCGCTATTTGGCTTTATGGAACGACGATATTTTGTTGGGGCCATGGTCGCAATTTGCAAGCCCCAAAGTAGCCGAACAGGCGAAAGGCTTCCAGAGGTCGTCCATTTTGGATCAACACCCATCAGGGATCCACATCTAGGGTGTAACTGTGCTTTTTTGGAATGCGACAGGTGTTCCACCATTATTTTATTTAGCATTTGGGCAAATGAAAGGTGGTGGTTGAAAAACAACGCAGTTCGGTCATTGTTTTTTGAGTTTCAATTTTACAAGCATTTCGCCGCGCAGTGTAAATGATGGATAACTTTACTATGGGGTTCGGTACAAATACAATGATATAGATTTTTAATATATAGTATATTTCTGTTTTTTATTTACTTTTGACACAGTAGAAATAACTCGATAAAAAAAAGAAAATTGCGTTTTTTATGTTTGTCCCTTAATTCTGACAGCCATAACTTTTTTTAATTTGCTGGTATGCAGAGCTAGTGCAGGGCCATGTTTTTTGCGGATAGTTGAAGGTTTTTATTGTACCATTATGGGGTGCATATGATGCTATGTTCATTGTTTGTGTATTAAGGTATTTTTTCTGAGATTATTTGAACAAAATACAGCAATCTTGGTACTGGTTTTTTTATTGTTAATTTTTTATAGTGCGGTCACTGT
The DNA here is from genome assembly GCA_025379985.1 of Phyllomedusa bahiana. Taxonomy (NCBI): domain Eukaryota; kingdom Metazoa; phylum Chordata; class Amphibia; order Anura; family Hylidae; genus Phyllomedusa; species Phyllomedusa bahiana. Next base: position 19,875 of record JAODAL010011256.1, on the reverse strand, counting down.
ACGGTTATATATTAACATGGTAAGCTTTTACTCAGGCATGTCAATAAGATTACACGATACCCAATTATGTAATTTTTTTATGTGTTTAACTGCTTTTATACAATAAATAAACACTTTTATTCAAACCAGAAAATACGTATTTGCATCGCCATAGTCTAGAGCATAACTTTTACATTTTTCTGTGCTTGGAGCTGTGATGGACTTGTTTTTTGCGAGATGGAGTTGACGTTTTTTATTAGTATCATTTTTGGGGGGACCCCCAATAGCTTTTGATCGCTTTTAAATCCATTTTTTTGGAGGCCAAGGGTGAAGAAAAATACTGCAATCCTAGTAGTGTTTTTTTTTATTTTTATTTTAACAGGGCTCACCGTGCAGTATCCGTGATAGAGTTAAGCTAACCCTTCTTTTTTTGGATCGCTACTATTATGGCGATACCCTATTTATATAGTTTTTTTTTATGTTTGAAGCAACTTTAAAAAAAAAAGAAAGTGTTTTAGTGTGTAAAACAATATTTATATGCATCGCTACTTCTGGAGCTATACATTGTTTATTTTTCCTATACGAGAGTATGGTTAAGGACTTTTTTTTTTGCGGGATGAACGGACGTTTTTAATTGGTACAACTTAGGCGTTTTTTCTAGGAAGTTTTTGATCGCTTTTTTTCCATTATTGAGTGCTCGGGATGAAACTAATAATCTAAATTCTGTGATTTGGTTTTTTTTTTTTTTTTTTACGGCGTTCACCCGTACAGTTAATTAACATACAGATTTATAGGCAAGGTCGTTACCACGCGGCAATACAAATATGGGTACTTTAATTTATTTTTGATCTTTTTGGGGCTTGGCGTTTGTAAAGGGGAAAAGAGAGGTGTACGTATTTTTAATTTATTTTTTCGTGTTTGTGTTTTACTTTATTTTTACTTTTTTTTTACTTTTTTTCACTTTTTCACATTTTTATTTTACTTTCCCGCATAGGGATTTGAATGAGAGATCTTTAGATCTCTCATTCAATAGGAAATCAGTGCATAGCTTGTTGCTCTATGACTGGTTCCTATGACAACTGTCAGTCACAGATGCCGGGCCCATGCCACAGGGCACATGCCGGGCATCGTGACGTCACAGACAACCGCGAAGGCATTCTCTGCCTTCCGTGCTGTCTGTCAGAGGCAGGAGCTACAAACGGATCGCTGCCGCCTACGGGAGAGACGACCAGGAGGAGCTATCCCTCCTCCTGCGTCTCCTCTTAGTTAATGTCGACTCCGATAGTTCCGCGATAATTAAGGGTTTAACCGCCCCCCCCACCCGGAGCGATCCGGTCGGGGCCGACGCTGCGTGGGCGGAGAGCGCGCGTCGATAAGAAATACAGGCGAGACACCCGCGACGATCGTGGCGGGGGGGGGGGGCAACACTCAGCAGTTTAGAGTTCGCGCGATCCTCTGAGCGTACCATACGTCCAGAGTGCGAGAACCCCCAAAACGAGCCTGTGACGAAAGGGATACGTCTAAGGGGGTCCTTAGCTTGTTTAAACAACTGTATTAGTGAAGGGCTTGCGCTTGAAGGATGCGTCGTAGACAAGGGTGGGGCATCTCTATAGTACAGTCTGTTCCTACATGTCCTGTTCTGCTCTTTACTAGTGTTGAGTGATTGCGTTGGCTTTCGAGATTGAGCGATAGTCGATAGTCGGCCCGCTAACGTGAGGAGAAGTGGTTTGTGGACGATAGTGAGCATCGATTATGTAGGCGATTTACCATTAAATCTATGTGTAGTATCCGACAGTACACCTTCATTATTACACCAAACAAGGCTGGAGAAGGTGCGATGACAATTAACAGTGGCCCCACGAACAGTCAAATGGATACGTGCTACACTCTAGCAGACACACTTAGGTTATAATAGACACAGAAAAAAAAGTCACAGACCATTTCACCTCATCCCTGTCTTGTACCTCCAGCCTGACCCTTAAACTGATCGAACCCACAAATTAAAAAGTGCCATAAGGCATTATGATTTGAACCATCATCTTACTATGAACTGGACAATTAGATATCCCTGTCCTGGATACGCAGCATGAGCCCCAAACTGCATGACCCCCATGATTTAAAAAGTGCCGCAAAAAGGAGTCTTCAACCACCATATTAGTTTTCACTGACATTGACTATACCTGTCCTGGTCCACAGCATGAGCCCCAAACCTGCATGACCCCCACATTTTAAAAAGTGCCGGAAAAAGGAGTCTTTGAACCACCAATTTTTTAGTTTCACTGGACATTGACTATACTCCCTGGACCGCAGTATGACCATTAAACCTGTCAGACCCCCAGATTAAAAAAGTGCCGGGAAAAGGAGTCTGTTATGTCTGTAACAGTTATGTTTTTCGTCTAATACATGGTATTTTTTGCACCTATTTCAAATTTCACCCTGTGGTGAAAAAAGAATTTGCTGTTTTAAGATTTACGTGGATACTGCGACAAGATGAAACAATGCTGGGTGTGCAAAAGTCAAAAAACACGATCACTGTTATGTTTTGGTATAATAATACAGTATTTTTTGCACCTTCAATTCACCTGGGTGAATATAGAAATGCTGTTTTTAAAATTTACGTAGATTGCTGCGTCAATGAACAATGCTGGGTGCGCTAAAAGTTAAAAAACCACGTAACTGTGATGTTTTTTCCGTACGATACACTGATATTTTTGGCAACAAAACAACCTGTGCTGACTACAAGAGCTGGAATAGTAATTTAACTGCAAGGTGGATATATATCAACAGTCACAGGTTGAAATGGGTAAAAATTGAACACTATCTGAAATTATACTGCATAATTAAAGTTGGAGTTTTGCAGCTAACAAAGAGACCTGCGATACTAAATGATGTGTATCCCAATATAAGTTCAGGCTGCCCAATAACCAGGCGAAATATTTCAATAGCAAACATGTAACGGCGGGAGAGAGTATAAAGGCTACGGTTCCACTACAACTTCAAACACTAAGTCGGATGGGAGTAAGCTTTTATACCATGTTACTTAATAGATAGAGCTTGTCTGTGTTGTCCAGCCCCGCGCTGACGGCCCGCTCCCCCCCCCCCCGCTCACCACCTGCCGTGAATTTAACAGCAGTAGATTGCTGCTTAAAAATTCTCATAGCAAACTACATAAAATCTTTCAAATCTCTAATCTAACAAATTTGGAAGGATCACAGCTAATAGTATAGGTTTCTCTGTGCAGAAATAGACTAATTTCGCTGAGCTTTTGGGCCACAGTCAGAACGGTCAGGTCCTATCCCTATGAGACGCTGAGAGACACTGAGGCTGAAACAGGAAACGCCTGTTCTATGAAAAACAGGTCATGTGAATTTTTCCCACCAATTACGCAACCATACACATCCCAGACATGACGTCGCACACAACACTCACCCTGCTCTAATTCAGTAATCTGATTTAGCGTGTGCCGCCAAAATTACAGGAACGCCGAAAAAGGCGCGATCTTAAAGATTATGCCTCAGATATTTAACCTTAATTATCGCTTGATCTGGAAATTTCGTTCACCAAAAATAACCTATGCCGATTTCAACTTTGTCGATAAAAATCGCTCAACACTACTCTTTACATGTGCTTAGATGAGCAGCACAAGATGAGAGCCCCATTTTCTTTATTTCTGGTACATTGTATATAAAGTACATGATCCAAACAAGCTCCTGTCCTCAGAATAGAAGATTTCCAGCTTGCAGCAGCTCTTTCTTTTATATTTAAGGACTTGCTTTGTCTCTGTTAGTTATCTGCAAAGCTTTCTTTAATCTTCATGTTGCATTATGTTGGTGACATTTTGGGGCTTCAGAACCAATCACTAGTTTTCCATAGCGTTATGGTTCCAGCTTGAAATGGTTGTAATGGAACCAAATACTGTATCTTGAGGGACCACTGTACAATATTTTAAAGCAGGACAAGTCTCCTATCTATCTATCTATCTATCTATCTATCTATCTATCTATCTATCTATCTATCTATCTATCTATCTATCTATCTCCTGTATTTACACTGATTGCCATGACATAAAAAATAATATTTTGTAGGTCTTCCTCTTTGCACAAAAACACCACTGACTTATGGAGGCAAGGACTGCACAAAAATTCTCAAGTATCTCGCACTAAGATGCTAGCAGCAGAGCGGATCTTTTTGGTCAAATCCTGAAAGTAGTGAGGTACAGACTCTAGTGATTGGGCTTTTGTTTTTAGCACCTCTCTCAGATGTTAATTTGGTTTTAAATCCGGACACTTTAAAAGGCCAAGTCAACATCTTGGCAGGGTGCATTATCCTGCCAAGAGTAGCCACTGCTATTAAGAAATACCATTAATAGGGTGTATTTGGTCTTCAACAATTTTAAAGGGAATCTGTCGCCAATTATTTTTTTTTTACTTATTAAATCAAGACCCTGATCCATATTCTTTTCCTCTCAGTCATTTTTTTTTCCTGATTGTAGATTTCTCAAATTCCGTGCCATCTATATATGATTGCGGGGGAAAGACATTCTGCTTTTGCACTAGCTTTAACAGAAAGCCAAGAGATACTTTACATGCAGCATTCATGACCATAGGATTCCCCCCCCCCCTAAGACATATTGTCTGTCCCCATAGACTTGTATAGGAAGAGATAGGAGAGTTTTCCACTATGAAGGGAAGGAGAGGGGGAGCTGTGACATCACCTCTTTTTGACCTGGTGGATTCTGTGTTATCTGTACACTATGGTGTCTCCTTTCAGCTTTCACTCTGGTTGCTTTATACAGAATAAGCACACTGCTAAAAGCTCTCCAAACAGAACAGAAGTTGTCAGACGATTTAATAGGTTAGTGTGCCAAAGTGAAAACTGCAGACTTTGAAGTTATTAAAAAATATTAAAAGTGACATGGAAAATTAAAAAAAACACAACCAAAAATTTCTAAAAAATATGTTTAACATAAAAATGTGAGTTAAACAAGAAGTCATTTTTTTGATGACACATTCCCTTTAAGGTAGATGGTGTGTGTCAAAATAACATCCAGATGAATGCCAGGACCCAAGGTTTCCCAGCAGAACATTAACCAGACTGCTCTGCTTCCTCCACCAGCTTGTATTTTTTTTCAAAGGGCATCTTGGTGCAATCTCTTGCCCAGGTAGGTACTCGGGCATCAGGCCAACCACATGATGTAAAAGAAAATGTCATTCTTCAGACCAGGTAAACTTCACGCATTGCTTCATGGTCCAGTTCAAATGCTCACGTGCCCATTGTAGCCAATGTAGTGCTGGACATGGTCTAGCATGGGCATTTTGACTGGTCTTCAGTAAAAACAGCCCCCTACATGGCAAGCTGCAATGTACTGTAAGTTCTGACACCTTTCTTTCACAGCCAGCATTAACTTTTTAAGAAATTTGTGCAGCAGTATCTCTTCTGTGGGAATGGATCAGATGGCCTAGCCATCATTCTACAGTACATGCACATCAATGAGCCTTGGGTACCCAAGACCCTGTTGCTGGTTTACTGGTTGTCCTTCCTTGGACTACCTTTGGTAGGTATTAAGGAGGTTGTCTCACTATATTGATTCATCTCACCTCAGTCCTGTTTTCTTGGTTTCATTTTGAATTCAGAGGCGTGTTTACTGGCTTCTACTAGGCTGCAGTAGAAGCCAGGTCTGTAGCTTTAGCAACCAGTGCCAGCAGCCTATCAGGATAGATCAAACAGGTCTGTAGCTATAGCGACCTGAGGAGCTAATGCAGCCCATGCAAGAGGGGATATCTAGGAATAGGTAGGACACATTTAATGGACACACATTGCAAAGTGACTTGTTTATGCAAGATCTTTAAGATAAAACGCAATCCTTGTAGTGAGACAACCCCTTTAAGTAGAACATAGCAGCCTCGCCACCACAATTTGACCCTTGTCAGATTTATTGAGATATTTGCCCATTGTTCCTGCTTCCAACACATCATCTACAAAAAAAGACTGTTCACCTGCTGCCTGATATAACCCACTCCTTGAAAATGATCATTGTCACTGGATAATCAATGTTATTCTTTTCACATGTGGGTTGAAGGTTATGGCTGATCGGTGCATTTGCTGTTAAAAATGCCCAAATCAATAGCTACCTAGTATAATTGCTTTTTAGTTTCCAAAGTGAAGAGAAATGTCTAAGTGATTTTACCTTGAGTATGGATGTCAACGTTGAATATGTAAAATTAAAGATCTTGTTACTCTCTATTTACAAGCATGATGTACATACTGTAATCTTTGCTGAGCTTTGCTGATGAAGTAAGGAATTTTTTTACAGTCACTTTAACATATTTATGTATAACAAGTGATATTCTATTTACAATGGAAAATCCACTGATATCAAAGAAAAGTGACGCAGTAAGTCCAGGAAAATTGTTACAATTTGGGTGCTGATTGTTTGGAAGTCCCAGTAGTTTGGTATCCATAGAAAATATTTCTACAATTGATTTTAGTCCAAAATTGCTTAAAAGTCCATAACTCTAAAGATATATGTAATATCAGTGGCAGGATGGGCTTGACAGCTGAACCTCCTGAGGGAACAATAAAGGTCCTCTGCAAGCTCTGAAGTCCGTCCTCAAAGTATGAATGGGGTTTAAATACCCTTTTCTTTCATTTCACATTGTAGCTTGCAGCAGACTTTTGATGCAGAATCATCACACAAATTCCATAGCAGATCCTCCTTTTCATCTGTAACCCTATGATGTTATTATTATAATTATTATTATTAATAAAATGATCACTTCTGATTAAAAGTAGTCTTTGAAAGATATCTCAACACTAATATTGACTGGATTGTTACATTGTGCCTAGCATTAGCACCTTATAGGATCAACTTTAAAAGCTTGGTAAAAATTAGAAATCTTTGTCGACTTTCTTCTAAAAATGGCACCAGACCTGTCCACAGGCTGTGTTTGGTATTGTAGTACAAAGCTATAGAGTTAAAGGGATGTTTTGTTTTTCAAAATTGCTCGTTAGCCAGTCAAGGAGATTACAAAATAGAAAAAAAAGAATCACCAGGGCTGCATCTACTCCTGGAGCTCCCGGTTGATTACGTCACCATTCATTGTTCATGTGACAATACAGCTATTCACAGGCTGCAGTGGTCTCTTCCTGAGTATACTGTATGTTACTGCAGAGAACTGTGATTGGCTGCAGCATCACAGGAGTTTTGATCATAACGTCATCAATCGACACAGCAGGATCGGTAGCAGCACTAGGACAAGTGGGCTTAAAAGGGGATTTCTTTTTATACCCTCCCTGACTGGCTAATGAGCAATTTTCAAAAAAAAATGGAAAATTCCTTTAACTGGAACTAAGGGCCACATGTATAAAACCTGTCTAGGTCTAAAACTCACTTTGTTGCCCATAGCAACCAATCAGAGCAACCCTCTCATTTTTCCAGAGCACTATATGAAATGAAAGGGGCGCTCTGATTGGTAACTATGGGTAACAAAATGAGTTTTAGACCTAGACAGTTTTCATACATGTTGTCCAAAGTTGCAATATTAAACACAACTCCTGCATAGGTAGTGGTGTTTTTAAAAGTTCTACAAGTTTTTTAAGCAACCTCAATTGAAGAACAGACTGTGTGCTCTTCATACATTGACATAGTCTGTGTTAAACCGAAACTGAATTTTAAAAATCAGCTTTTGCTTTCAAAGCAGGCCTGTTCTTGCAATTGGTAGAGCACCAGTCTTTCAGTTCCCACTTATCAGTGCTTTATAATATGTCACACTTACATGTCATTCATTTAATTGGAGAAACGCCCATTCATTTCCATAATCATTTTCCTATGAACTTGGCAGCTAACTGCAGAGCAATAAAGAGACTATTGGCAATACATTCATTTAACTCCAAATATTCCAGTTCTGTCATCATGCATTTTACGTTGTCCTCTATGACTCAGCCTTTCGTACACACTAAAGCCTCATAATGCCCTTTATTTTGTGTTGTAAGCAAGATACACATTGAACTGCATTGTGATTATGCTATGTCATACGAATAGGCCATTCAACTAATTATGTGACGTAGTGAAGTCATTGTATGAAAGCAAAAAACAAACTCAATTCACATGACACCAATCAATTACTCCTATTATTCTTTCCATTCTTTTTTATTCATGACTATAGGCTTCAAGGCTATAACTCTATCTGCAAGGACCATTCAAAGAGGAAAGCCTAAAAAAGCGTCCTTATGTTTAAAAAGCAAAGTCCATGCATATTACACATATAATTTATCTCCTTGAGTGCTTTTCTTTGTAAAATAAAAAAAGTGATTTGTCCTTTTCTCTAGTGGGTTTTCTGGAGCATGACTCAGGTGATTAAAGATTATTTACTACTTTCTATTGTGCCTTTTGGATCATCTCTACTACCACATCTGTGCCCGACGATAGGGGCTAAAGCTGAATCGGATTTTCTCTTTTCCATCAGTCATATCATTGTAAACTCTTCAGTTCTGTAAAGAATCCCCTCTAAACAAATAAATGTATCCAGGGTAATCCTCTTTGAATAAGTGGAAAGTATTTAATCCCATGATTCTATAAATCTAGAATAGCTATCAAATTACTTGCTTATTTTTGGCATTATCTAAATCTGTTTGTACCAGGTTTGTGGTTGACATTTTTCCTTATGAAGATCTTATATGTGAGCTTGGTAAGCACTCTGGAAGGACAGTCGTGTTTTAATTGGAAGATTAATCTTCCCAAATCAAAATGACCAAATAGTGGTTGATTTGCTTTATCTATTACTAAATAGTTGTAGATCTTCTTTGTTGTAACTTAAACAATAGAAGTGTTGTAACAATTGATGTGGGTGCAGGTGTTGCAACTGCTACCAGGGATGGAGACCCACCAATGGTCAGTGCTTTCAACTGTATCCTGATTCCTTAGGTTACTGATCCAATTGAAAACTAATGTGTGGAAGAGGGCCGATGGCTGGAGCATTGCCTGGACCTCAGCCTCTAAGTGGAGGTGACACAATGACATCACTGCATTGTGCCACTTGCACTGGACTGCGGACAGCAAGGAAAAGATCCTGGTCTCTATCATAGCTAGTGGGAAAGCGGAGTATGTTTGCTTTTTTTTTTTCATTCCCGTTGGAGACATAGGGAGTACTTTTAATAGGGGTGCACAAATACAAGTAACATTGATAAATAGTTTACACAAAAGGACTACCACTCTATTGGGGCACAATGAAAGAACATTATTACTGTACTGGGGCACAAGGGGGGATAGTACTGCTGTGTGGGGGGGTACCAACAGAAACAGAAGGAGGCAGTACTTCTCTGTAGGGTACTCATACTACGAGGCCTAAAAGTGATAGTATTTCTGATTGGGGGCACTATTTCTTTGTGAATTACAAAGGGAGAAACTTCTAGGGCAGCACAGAGAGGGGCATTATTACAGTCTGGGATACTATAACCTCTAGAGTACTATCAATGGTGAGTTTAAGGAAAAGGTGGGGACGGTGATATTAGCTAAAGGGAGAAGTCAATAAGTTAAGCTGAACTGGGTAGAGAGAAGCCGCACATTGGACTTATCACCTCTGACTGATGTGCTTCTCCTCATCATGGCTCAGTTTGACAGCATCATGACCACAAATCATCACCACATAGTGACTGAATAATACTGCCACACCATGACTACATATCACCACCACGTAGTAACGGAATAATACTGCCACACCATGACCACATACCACCATCACATAGTGACTGAATAATACTGCCACACCATGACCACATACCACCATCACATAGTGACTGAATAATACTGCCACACCATGACCACATACCACCATCACATAGTGACTGAATAATACATCCACACCATGACTTCATATCACCACCACATAGTTATTGAATAATAATGCCATACTGACAGAATATAAACCATTACACTACTAACAATATTACCGCAATACAGTGACCATGTAGTGGTAGCTACCAGTGTACACAGGTGCTCTGCAGACACATAAGTGATTACAATGCAGTTACATTTAGTGACTCACAGGTGATGTTTTCTCTGACAGGAGTTATTCCCTCCATCCACTCCAGATTGCCATGGCGACTTCTCCCAGCCACGCCTCATCCCTGAGGAATTAACTACACAAACATCTTAGACTCCTCACTTTTCCAGCATTTCTCTAGCTGTTCCCACCTCTGTACAAACTCCCCATGGGGTGATAGGTGGAGTGGGAAACTATGTGGTGATAGCTGCTGGTGAGCGGGTTGTAGAGTGTTAGACTATGTTCACACGGGATACTGTGCGGCACATACAGTACGCGCCACAGTACATTGTGTGTTTCGGGAGCTTGCGCTGATATGTGTGTACTCCCTTGGCGCGTATTGTACGAGCGGGGAGAGGAGGTGTAATCCATAGTTCTCTATGAAATGCGCGCCAAAATTACGCCGTGTGAACATACCATTAGGCGAGGGTTGTATTTTGTGTTGGCACTAGGCTAAAGGGGCGAGAGAGGAGGTATAGTCACAGCTGACAGGCACAATCTCCTGGGGGAAGACAGAGGGCCAACCCCCGGAGATTGTGGTGTAGCTGTGGCCTGGACTCCATCCCCTGCACCTCCATATGGCATCACAGCCATGACTTCGGGGTGCAGGGAGGATTTCAATATGTAAACTTTATCAACGATTTTCTACTTTTTCAAAAAAAAAAACATCACGAGACTGGTGTCGGGGAGTATCACTAGCACTGGGGCTTGGTGTCAACCACCAGTGTTTTTCATCACCACGAGGCTGACATTAACCCCCTGTCACTATTACCCTATTACCTAACACGCCACGAGTACTGGAAAGAGGTAACTAGCATAAGTGGACCATCTATTGTGTTGATTACTTTACACAGTTTAGTATCATCTGCAAATATTTAATTCTACTGTGCAATCCTTTAAAGTCATTAAATATATATTAAAGAGAATAGGGCCCAATATGACCCTGTTGTACCCTTTAGTAAAAGGGATCCAATCTGAGTTGACCTTTGATCACCACCCTTTGTTTTCTACATGAGCCGTTACTTACCACTTGCAAACTTTTTCCCCCCCCAAACATTCCTTTTTACTTCCAATTTTATGGGAAAGTATCAAAAACTTTAGGAAATCAAAATTGACACAAATCCCTCACCATGACCCAGTCTGAACAAACTTCCTCATAGAATCTATGATTTAACGGGGACTAACCCTTAAAAATTTAGGTTTATAAATCCATAGGGGAATTTTTAAAAAACCTAAAAAACAATTTTGTACATACCTCCAACAACAGAGGAAAAAACTTAGGCCTACATTTTCCAGGAATCACTTTTTGAACCCCTTTTTAAAATTTTCCCCCATTTTTGCTAGCCCCAATCCTTTGGACATACCCGTTACTATAGAGTCCATAAAAAATTAAAATGGGCCCTTCTATCACTTTTTTTTGGGTTAACAAGAAAAAATTTAAAGGAGAATTTACCTCACCCCTCTGCCCATCAACGGGGAATGAATTTTCCTCAGAAAAAAGGGTGGAGAAAATTTTTAAAAAATTTTTGCTTTCCCTTTTGCCCCCCAATACCCCCTCACTACTTTTCAAAGGGCCAACATTTTCAGTTTTAATCTTTTTACTTTTTATATAGCTGAAAAATATTTTGGGGTTAGTTTTACTGTTCTTGGCAATATACCTTTCTGCCTCCTTCTTTGCTGTCTTATTCTATATTAATTATTATTTTACATATTAAATATTTTCCTCATAGTTTTTCAGTCTTCACTGCCCTCCTGTTTAAGAAGCTTAAACACTTTCTTTTTTTTTTTTTTATTACCCCCCTTTTAATTTCTGTTGATCCATAAAATTTTTTTTCTGTTTCTAATGATTTTTTTACCAAAAGGTATGCGCCCTCACAGGGGCGTTTTAAGATGTTCGAAAGATCCCCCATCTATTATTGTTTTTTTATTTTGAAAACCTTGTCCCAGTCAATGCGTTTGTGTCTCTCTAAGCAGAAAAAAATGATTTCCTAAAATTCATGTTTTTGTGGCCCCTTACAAAATGCTCTATTGAAGAATAAGTAGAAATTTATTTATTGTATTACTATTTTTAGATGCCCCCCAAACCTTTTGTTACTCTGTCAGGTTGTTAGTAATATTGTTAAAATTTGGCCTTCCCCATCGTCCCTCCCTAGTTTGGGAAAGGTAACTTTAGGGCATTACTTTCTAACAGAAACTTTTCCTTTATAAGCCCTAGGGTTTTCCCAAAATTTTGTTGGGTAGTTGAAGTCACCCCTAAAACCTCATTTGAATTTTAAATGCTCATCTTTTGCCTAGGAAACTTTTTCCATGGGTTCGTTATATTTGGGGCCTATAGCAGACCCCTAATTGAATTTTTTTTTGTTATTACCCCCTCTATATCTCACATAATGATTCCCAGTTTTATTTCCCGTATCTATATTTCCGTATTTTTTGGCTTAATGAATTTTTTTAAAGACATACACCCCCTCTTTTCCAATTTTTACGACCGTTTTTTGAAATAACATAACCCGTAAATTACCCGCCCGTATAGGAACATCCCTATCCCCCTATGTTATATTTTTCTTCGGACATTAATAATTGCAGTTAATATTTTGTTGGTAAGACTCCTGACATTGGTCAGCATACAATTTAGAGTCTTTTTGGTTTTCATTCTTTTAATCCTGTCCTTATTAACTATTACTGCACCCCTCCATTTACTCCACTCTCTGATTTATACTAATTCCCAGTCTATTTTTACTGTCTTGCATGCTAGTTAAGTAGTTGCCCTCCCATCAGTCTCTAGTTTAAATATTCTTCCAATTTTCCCGGGGCCCTTTTTCCCCCCAAAACAATCACCTTCTCCATTTTTGGGCAGCTTTCCCCCTTTACAGAGCGTAGCCAAGACAGAAGCAGCCCAGTTTTTCCCCCAAAAACCCCAAAACCCCTTTCCCCCCCAATGTTTTTTGCCCTTTTTTTACTCCCTGATTTCCCCGTCTCTTGGTGTGGCCGTGGACGGGAGTATTTCTGAAAATAATTCATTTGAAGCCTTGTTCCTTTTTTCCCTCTTCAAGCCTGTGTGTCTAGTTTGCACTTATCACTAGTTTTAGTGATAAGACAAAGAAAAAAAATATAACATGCAAATTAAATTTATGACGTTTTGGGAAATGATTCAGGGCATGCGCAGTTGCCCTGAATAATTTCACAGTAATAGGAGGAAGACACAGTGAGACAGAGGGAAAAGGGAACAGGGAGCATCCGTGAGAATACGTGCTTCCGAGATTCCGACCACGGGGAGAGATGAAGAGCGAAAGCCAGCAACCAATGCTGCTGGAACCTGACCCTGGATGAGAAAAAACACCTTTTGAGGGAGAAGGGCGAGTGTATGAATTTGAAGCTATTTTTTTTTCTTGGCGCCGACACCCCATTCTAATTAGAATAGAAGAGTGTAAATACGACAGTAAGAAAATTTTTTTGGGGCATTACATAAACTCAATGCGCCAAACTTCTATCAAAAGTTCGTCGCATTACCCTATGCCTAAAAAAGTTTGACGCATTAAGCTTTAGAATCGCCAAAAATCTTTTACTGTGTATTTTACACTCTCTATATCTAATTAAACTGGGGTGTCGCGGCAAGTAAAAAAAAATACGTATTTGAATCATACAATTGCCCAAATGTCGCTAAAAACCTAGCATTTGGAAAATACAAACTATTTGGAAATTATTTATTTTTTTGGGGCTCTTTTTGTTTTCCTAGATCTTTTATGGAAAAACCCCTTAAATTTTGGGCCTAATCACTGAAATAATTTTTAAGGGGCACCCACCAGCCCAACTTTGTCACTGTACCAAAGTGGATCATACACGGGTTCTCACCAGCCCCCCCCAGCAACGTCAACCCGATCCGCATATGTCGAACTCGGGGCCCCCGGAAAAAAAAAATACTTTCGACGATCCCGGTCTTTGTGACAGATTGCCCTGTCTGTTTCCCTACGAATTGAGTCTTCAACTTCCAGCACCTGCCTAGCCTGCCCTGCACTCCGATTCCCCACCTTACTGGAGCAGACAGGGGTAGTATCTTGCTGCAGCAATGCTATTTCTGAACCGACTCACTGCCCAACGCAAAATTTGTTGGGATGTGCCAAATCAGGACTAGCCTCCCTGACACTCTTCCCTCTACCTCACTTTTTGACTGTCATCCAGTTAGCTGGCTCATATCCCTGCACCTCCCGGGTGTTCCCCTCAGCATTTCCCCTCAGGAGCAGCGACTATTCCAAGTTTTGCAAAAGGGTCTCGTGTTTGCTTGCTATTTAATCCGGATCTGGCTTCTTAAAAGGCAGCGGCATACTTTTTCCCCCAGCGGGAGGGGGAAAACACATGTTACAGAGACAAGGAAACTTGTAGCTATTTCATGCTGCCTGTGATTTAGGCATCATGAACGAGCTGACTAGCTCCATTTATTGTTAGAATAAGAGCTATCAACATGCTAGACTAGCCTGGCAGATTCTGTATGCAGCTGAATAAAACATGTCCTTGCACAAAGTGATGACATATCAGCTGTATATGGCCAGTAACGTTCTTCATGAACGTGTTTAGATGTCCATAAGAGTAATTATACTGTAGGTAATTTTAGCTGACTTTTATTTATTGGGTATGGCTAGCTTTAAACATTGTGGTGCACATGTGCACGTAAATAATGCTTCTATAAGAAAATATTCAGAAAAAGGTTGCTTACCTATTTAAAAAAATGTGGAGAGGTAAATCTGATATAGGTCTAGACAATATTTTTTCTGTACAGATAACTGGCATAATTATACGTTCACAATATGGCTAAAAGTATGTAGCTTTCTCATTAGAGAACTATTACTGAAGGTATAACATTAAATATACAGCCATATTGTCTCCATAGACCAGAATTATCAATAGGATGGGTCATACTAATGATCCCAGTACAGTAAATGAGGCATAGAAACATCCTGAAGCATCAAAAACCTCTACTACAAAGCAGGCCACCTATTTCCACAGAATCAAGGTGGTGAAGTGTGTAGCACATAGAAAGTGTATGATTTTGTTGCAATACTCATTTATACTGCAATTTATTTTGGGCACAGTGTAAGCTCCTATAACATGAGAGTAAGGGTCCTGAACTTAACAGAAAAATGTAGGAGACAAAAAAACGCTTCCCCTAGTTCTGATTTTTATGGATGGCATGTACCACAGGAGCATGTTACATCATCAAAAGGTAGGTATATATATATAGCATAACACATCATAATCTTTGTTTTACCCTAATTTAGACAGCTTATTTTGGATAGGATCATGTACAGTGGGGAAAATACGTTTTTGAAAAATGGAGGATTTTGCACGTTTTCCTACCTACAAATGAAGTGGTCTGTAATTTTTATCATAGGTACACTTCGACAGAGAGACAGAATCTAAAAAAAAAAAATAATCACATTGTATGATTTTTAAATCATTTTTGCAATTACAGAGGTCAGACGTTTCCTGTAGTTCTTGACCAGGTTTGCACACACTGCAGAAGGGATTTTAACCCACTCATCCATATAGATTTTCTCCAGATGTCACTGGGCTACATTGAGTTCAGCTCCCTCCAAAGATTTTCGATTGGGTTCAGGCCTGGAGACATCTTCAATGCTCTTACTGAGGGAAGGAAGTTGTTGTTCACAACCTCGTAATACATTACTCCATCCATCCTCCCTTCAATACAGTGCAGTTGTTTTTTCCCCTTTGCAGAAAAGCACCCCCCAGAGTATGATGTTTCCACCCCCATGCTTCACAGTTGGGATGGTGTTCCTGGAGTTGCACTCATCCTTCATCTTCCTCCAAACACGGTGAGTGGAGTTGATACCAATAAGTTCTATTTTGGTCTCATCTGGCGACATGATCTTTTCCCATGCTTCCTCTGTATCATCCACATAGTCATGGCCAAACTTCAAATGGGCCTGGACATGTGCTGGCGTGAGCAGGGGGAACTTGCATGCCCTGCAGGATTTTAATTCATGACGATGATGTGTGTTACTAAATATTTGAGACTGTGGTCCCAGCTCTATTCAGGTCACTGACCAGGATCTCCCGTGTAGTTCCGGACTGACTCCTGACCTTTCTCAGATTTATCCTTACCCCACAAGGCTAGATCTTGCATGGAGCTCCAGACCGAGGAAGATTGACAGTCATCTTGTGTTTCTTCCATTTTCTAATAATTGTGCCAATAGTTGTTGTCTTTTCACCAAACTGCTTGCCTATTGTCCTGTAGGCCATCGCCGCCTTGTGCAGGTCTACAATATTGTCTCTGATGTCCTTAGCCAGCTCTTTGGTCTTGGCCATGGTGGAGAGGTTGGCGTGTGATTGATTGAGTGTGTGGAAAGGTGTTTTTTATACAGGTAGTGAGTTCAAACAGGCGCAATTAATACAGTTAATGTAGGAGGACTTCTGAAAGAAAAACTAACAGGTCTGTGAGAGCCAGAATTCTTGCTGGTTTGTCGGTGATCAAATACTTATTTCATGCAATAAAATGCAATTAATTATTTAAAAAACATACAATGTGATTTTCTGGATTTTGTTTAGATTCTGTCTCTCACAGTTGAAGTGCACCTACAATAAAAATTACAGACCTCTCTACTCTTTGTAGATGGAAAAACTTGAAAAATTGCCAGAGTATCAAATACTTATTCTCCCCACCGTATATTTGTTACTTTATTTATTGTACTTATGCTTGGTTCACATCAGCATCAGAGGTTCTGGTCAGAACCTTTGTCGCTAGTTTTGTTGGGCATACCAGAAAAAATAGTACTGTCTTTTCCATCAAAACTATGAACACCATAGTCTAAATCTGATGGAACCATTGTAGTTAATGGAGTCCTTTGGGCTCTGTTGGTGTCCATTTTAAAACGGGTCTGTTTGTGTTCATTTTTTAGCTTGCTATAAGTTGCCCCTGAACCTCAACACAGATGTGACCCGTCCTACCTTAACTTCCCCTAATTCTGTAGACTTGAACAGCTTGTTCCTTATACAGGACACCACTCATCTCAAAGTGGTTTTACCATGAAGCAAAATTCCCTTCTGAGACCAACTCATAGCTCACTACAGCCCAGTCTCTGTGAAGGGGGAGAGGGTCATGTTTGCACATTTCTACCACTTTCAAGTCTATGGGAGTTCTGAATATAGCTTAGCACATTTGCTTGGCTATATTCGTAACTGTCATAGAAAAGGATGGGGATAGCTGTGCAAGCATGGCCCTCTCAGTGTTCTCTGTGGTTGGCTCGTACAGAGCTAAGAAGGGGATTTTGCTGAGAACACGCCTTTAACGATCATCATGTAATACTCCATTTCCCCTGCAGTGACTGCTCCAGTGGAAATTCCTGACTGTGGCTTTTTGCAGCAAAATCAACTGCTTAATGTGAGTGGAACTAGGTGCAGCTTATTGCCCCACATGTTAAAAGGAGTTTTACCTGGTGAGATATTTCATTTAAATTAAATCTCTGGTAATGGAAAAAAAAGTCAATCCTACCAGTTCTCCTACTCAAATATGTAAAGCGTGTACAAAATACTCTGATTCTGCGCTGTATGTGGTGCCCCCTCAGGTAATGACTTGGGTTCCATGTTAATTTTGTTTGTGTTAACAGTTGTATACGGGAACATAACATGAGATTTTAAAACAGGTACAAAATAAAATATCTAATAATCCAGCCCCGAGGAGTAGCAGCCATCTTCTCCTAAGAATTGCAGGATTTGTAATACAAATTGGTGCATGCCATCAATCGCTATTTTTTACTGTAGTATAACTGTTGGAGATCCAATAGCGTTATACATTGTGAGGTTGTTTTATATTATTCCAAAAGGTATTAAATTATTAATTAGGAATTCTGATTCTGTCAAAGGGGAAACTTCTTCACTTGAGTTTACCTTTATGGCAGCACAGCCATGGGGCAGAACAAAATAAGTGAATTTTAATATTAATTTTTCCATTCTTAAAGGGGCTCAACAAATACCCAATTGGCACTATTAGCATTTTTTTATGTTTTCACTTGTAAATAGGTGTATATATGACACCAGTCAGTCACAATATTAAAACTACTGACAGGTGGAGTGAATTATATTAATTCTGTGGTTTAAAAGGCACATGTCAATGGGTGGGACATATTAGGAAGCAAGTGAATGGCCAGTTATTAAAGTTGCTGTGTTGGAAGGTGAAAACATGACAAGTGTAAGGATCTGTATAAGTTCACAAGAGCCAAAATTGTAAAGGCTAGATGACTGGGTCAAAGCACCACCAAAAAAGCTGGTTTTCCAGGGTATTCAGAATATGCAGTGGTTAGTACCTAAAAGTGGTACAAGGAGAAACAAGTGGTGAACTGGTGATATAGTCATTTGCATTCAGAATTTATTGGGAATCAAGCTTGTAATACAGTTAAAGGAGTTGTCTCTCTACAAGGATTGTTTTTTATGTTAAAGATCTTGCAAAAACAAGTCACTTTGCAATATGTGTCCATTAACAGTGTCCTATATATTCCCAGATATCCCCTCTTGTATGGGCTGCATCAGCTCCTCAGGTCGCTATAGCTACAGACCTGCTTGATCTTCCTGATAGGGTGCCAGCACTGGTTACTATAGCTACAGACCTGGCTTCTACTGCAGCCTAGTAGAAGCCAGTAAACACTCCCCTGAATTCAAAATGAAACCAAGAAAACAGGACTGAGTAAGATGAATCAACATAGTGAGACAACTCCTTTAATGTTGGCTATGATAGAATGGTATAAGAATACACCTTGCTATATATGGGGCTTTGTAGCCGCAAACCAGTCAAAGTGCCCATGTTGACCCATACTAAAAGCCAAAAGAGCCTGCAATTTGCATTTGAGCGTAAGAACAGGATTCTTGGGCAGTAAAAAAAAGGTGACCTGGTCTGATCAATCATATTTTCTTTTACATCATAAAGACAACCAGGTGCATGAGCATCACTTACCTGAGGAAGAAATAGCATCAGGATGGGAGTATTGTAAGCTGGCAGAAGCAGTGAGCATGTATGGGCAGTGTTCTTTTGTGGGAAACATCGAATCCTGGTATCCATGTGGATGTTACTTTGACGCATAATATTGTTCCTAGAAAAAGTAAAACCCACTGTAGAAATAATATTGCCTAATGACACAGGCCTTTGTAAACAAGGTACTGAGCCCTGGGGGAAATGAGTTGCTTTGAAGGGGGGGAATATTTTTGAAGAGTTCAAGATGTTGATTTGTGTCATGTACTGTTGAGTAAGTCCAATCCATTGATATCCCACCTTTTCAACTTTCTGGCTTAAGGTCTGCCTAAAATCAGGGGCAGATAAGAAGAGGTCCAGTGAAGTCATGTCTCAACCAATCACACCAATATTGTTATGACTATTTGGTGTGTAGGAGATAGATTTTTACCTACTAAAAATAAAAAGGTCTTTCAGCAGGGACTTATTTTTTTTGGGAAAAAATCTGAAAAACTCTTCCAATGTTTTACAAAAAATAATAAAAAAAATAGCTAGCCTTCCCAAAAATTTTGGGAGATTTTATATTGTTAAAAAAAAAGATAACTTGCACTTTTTTCAAATTTTCCCATTACTGAGTAGTATTTGGGGGTTATTTAAATGACAGTATTAAGTATCGACTACATGTTTTTTTATCAAACCCCGGGACAAGGGTTTTAAATTTTTTTAAACTAATAGCATGGTTTCACATATATCCTGTCTATAAATTAACTTGTATTTTCTTTCCTGAAGCAATTTGTGTACTCTAAAATACATGAGAGACTTGTCTTTGTTTCAGCCCCCTGTATAAATAATCACTTTTGAAACGCCCAAACAATGAACAATGTCCCCTGGAGGCTGGACCGTTTT